>JTDE01005083.1:21841-45722 GCA_014338405.1 Paragonimus skrjabini miyazakii
AAATGTCACTAATCGCTCGGCCAATATGGGGTTTTGAGCGCCCATTCATCGCGAAACCTTCTCCTACATTACGGATGCTCGGGGGAATGGGAAAAGAAACGCAATATCATGTGTTAAATGGGAAAATGTGAAGTAATCACATGTTATATGAAGATTAATGTAGATGTCTTATTTTTCGACAATAACTTTACGCGCTATTAATGCTTTTGTGCTTTTCTAATAAAGTATATAATATTTGGAAATAATTGTTATGGCATTCTGCGATAATTGGGTAACCAGTAACCAGTTCTAGACTGATCATCACGTGATTGTCAAAACTCCGTCCAAAGTTTTGAAGTCAGTTCGTTTTATAGGGTCAATGTTTAAGCTAGAATCTATATTTCATAGCCTACAACAGTTAACAATGGTTAATTACGAGGGGTTAAATGCAGGGGCATAGCACACGATATGAATTAAGGTTCCAGTGGGTTTATTATATATTTTTGACATCAGTTTGTTTTATAGGGTCAATTATTAAGGTAGAATATGTAGTTCATAGCACGCTACAGTTACTAATGGATAATGGGGAAGAGTTGAGACAGGTGAGACAACGTACGATGTGAATCGATGTTATAATGAAACTATATAAGGTAAACGAGGGAGTATTTTTTCCCACAGTTTTCTGTGGAGAGTTTTTTGTATGCCGGCCAAGTTAGCCGTCAGTACTGGTTACATTTAATTGTAGTCTAACTGACTACCAAGGAGAACAGGTTATTACGAATAGGCATATGTATAAAATGTGGAAAAGTATATATGCAAGATATAATCCTTTTCCTCTTTTTGTTTTAAGTACAATTCTAGATTAGTGACGCACGTGAGTAAAATGACGTGGTTTCCTGAGTGCGTAATGAATCAAATGCGAGATGTGGTATGAGTAAACGGTGGATACGTAGCAAACAGTTTCAGGCAAGCTGTTTCAAATAAGACCCTGATAATAAAGACAAGTACATGCATTTATCCTGTTGACGGCTAAACGTTATCTGGACCACATTCAAAGAGGTCATCGGAGGATACACAAAGTTTGAAAATTGACACTATGTTTGTTAAATAGGAGAAACATTAAATCGCTAAACCCGTCGCACACATCTGCATTTACTCTTACTTTTTTGTACTTCTCACAGCGATAGTAAAAAACTAGACGGTTCTCAGGGTATCGGGCCATCTTACTTTATCGTATCTCAGAACCGTTTTTGAATTTTCGTTGGTCCCAGGAACGTAGATATTACCGATATCCCCCATATACTTCCGCGGGCACTCCCAGAACTGTAAGAAAGTGTGAAAGTCGCGATTTTTAAAAATAGACCTGAGAGCCGCAGCATAGTCTACGACATAAAAATAAAACAGTGATATCGGTCACTGATATGATAAATAATTTCTGCATTATCTTATATACTAGTATACACATTATTTCTCCATTTATACGCTATTTCTGCAAACCAACACCGACCATACCGAATTTCAAAAATAACACGTTAAAGTTGCGTTTGGTTATCGGTCGATTAAAACAAACATACACTAGTCAGTAACACACATTTCGATGATTTTAATATTTGCACTAGGTGCCGAGGTAAGAAAGCGGAATATGTGATTATTTTTTCATCACGCTAACCGAAAAAGTCACGGTCTACGACTAACATTCGTTTATGGTTCATTGGTCTGATCTACTATCAACATGGACCGCATTTTTTTGAACTGATCCGCTAGTAGAAGTTACCGTAACGGCCCATTGCATTTTCACAAACCTAATGGTTCATTTTCAGTTATTCACTCACCTCATATGCGATTAGCAAACACTGCAGTTTGACTGTCTCATGCAGGCAAATATCCCACAAGTAGCGTCTAATGTCAGAAAAACCATGTCTACATGCTTCATGAGTCAACACGCGACCCGAACCTTCCAAGACAGCTCGCGCACAATCGCCGCAGGGCAGTTTATACCTTCACGCATTCGACTCACAATGAGCCTTTTTCGCCAACACCGGGACTCTCACTGCCACAAACACGGTTGGCGGTTTTCGAAACGGATTAGCCTGTCACGATGACCGAAGCTAAGGGACGCCTGCGCTTGAAACCAATACCTCAGGCGGCTTGGGTTGCACCACTTGCAGTTCCACCAACACGCCACGCATCCGGTGTAAACCCGAAGGAATAAGACCAGTAGGTGTGTGAGTGGGGCCTCTGTGTCCAGCCGGCCAATGCTGGTTGGCCAATTGAATGGCTAGCACGAAAAGGAAACCCTTATCTCTCGGAAAATAAACAGTGAGAGAGACTGCAAAGATAAGATCTATACTAGGAGGAAAAATGTACAAAGTGTAATACAAGAAGCATTTAAGCATACGAGTGCATGCTAGTGCATTCCGAAGTGGATAAAGCCGAAAAACAAAACTCACAGTTGAACTACGAAACTATCAGACAAACGATTCATCATTCAATACACCAACAAAGCGCAAGAAAAGAATGGGTGAAAGATCGCATGCACCCACGTTTCTGAAAAGAGGGGCTGCCCATTCAACCTTGGTGCCTTTACAATATGAGGATAATCCTTGTGTATCGGCGGTAGATGTGAATTCTTATGACACAGCGCACCTGAACTCCTTAGCACGATTTATCAGTACACCCCACGGTTACGCGTGAGAGGTAGGAATTTTATTTCCTGATCATCGTAGCCCTGAGTGCTCCCACTCATTCTTCACTGCAACTTCAAGCCAGCCAACTTCCGAAAGATGTGGGGAGGCCTAATTATATCTGGCTGATTACCATCTGGCGACCGTAGTGCATTGATGAATATGGAGACCAGATTATATCATAGCTGGACATCCTGACTGTTAGCTCTGCCTCTGTTTAAACTTCACGTCCTCCCACAAGTCACCCTGACCTGAACCCCGAACCAAGCGTCTAATGAAGCAGGAGCTAGTTTTCGGGACTCGTGTATTCGCGAAGGAGACCCCACATCATATCGATCATAGGAATGTTGCATTCGGCGCATGACAGTCATATCACCAACTACGGAGCTTACTGGTATAGTGCTCGATGTACATACTTGCTGTTTTGTATCATTTTATTTGGTTACGCGCTACCCGCGATTCGTATTTGCGGCACTGTTTCGTTAACGGGGCTGTTGCGCAATGTTTGTACGTACGTGTTGCTATGATGCGGTCTGTCTTTCCGTCGGTTGAGTGAACTGTAACGGTCAATGCCGATGTAACGTACATCCTCATTTTTGAACCTCGTGACGAAGTTAACCTTGTTTCGAACGAAACACCGCTCCTCTTGTCATCTCCGTGGACGTCGGTTATCTTACAGATGTGGTCCTTTCATTGTACTGAGTGTAGCGATCCACGCATTACATAATTTGACGTAGTATCGATAGCTTTCACTATCCTATTTGAGGTTTTTATCCCCTGCCAGGGCTTTTCTAGTTGAGTAATGTCAGATTCCCACCACACTGGTTATCACTTTTTGATTTAAATAGCATCTTTTGGTATACGTGTCTACTCATCAGTGGACATATTTGGAGTTATCGAGTTTGATCAACTATTCCTTTCGCTGATGACATCAAACTTGTCTGCATAATTCCTTTGGGCGATTTCAGTTCATGTTTAGAAAATATACAAAAAGACTGCATGTTGTTAGAATATTGGTGTCAAATTTGGTTGATTAAATTTTCGTTCAGTAGATCCAACATCGTCGCACACGGTTGTCATATATCACAGAAATTTATGAAGCTGGACGGTCATGGCCTAACAACTGCTACCTAAGTGCGCGACCCGCATATACGTTACTCCAATTTATTCAGCTTTGCAGAACATATATCCTTTCTAGTAGTTAAAAGAAGGCGAACAAAAGGTTACTTTAAGTGCTCGTTCTTTCTTCCTGTTGCTCGACTACCACTTAATAAACTGCACTCGACCCCATTTCGAGTACTGCACGTTAATATATAGTCGCCTGCGCAATTCTGATAGGCTAGCTCTGGAAAACCTCTAGCGTGCATTCACGAAAGGTTTACTGAGCTATCCATCCTACTTGAGCTACAGGGAACGTTGCCAAACGACTGCACTTGATCCTTTTTAGCTGCCGCAACTCAAGCTGAACGTTACAGTCATGTGTTATCTAGTTTATGACAATGAATTCACCGTTACTTTCACAATCCACTTGCAACGTAGCTCGAAATACAACTTCAGAAACAAGGAATATAATTTGAAGTCTTTTAAATTCTGAAAACCATTGCGTTCAAATTTTTCTCCAGTGAATCGTTCCTACATTTGAAACAAACTGCCACACGCAGTTAGATCCAGTCGGAATATACATCAATTTAAACGAATCTCAGAAGTTTTCTCGACATTATTGAACGTCACATCCATTTTCAAACTCTGCTTGCCTGGGGTTGATATCTTTAAAGATGGGCCTAGAAACATCTGACTGGGAACCTTTATGTACCGCGTGATATTACGTCAAGTACCCTTCGAATTGATCAAAGCTATCGGTTTCACCGTTACAGCAGAATAGATCCTGTACATAGTTATATGTAAATCTTGCACCTGAACAAGAAAACATATATATATTCAACATATATGGGCGTTAATATATATAGGCATGTTTGTAGTAACCGTATCATCTTAGAACGCTCTTACTTCGCACTTACTTCTAACCAGCTGTGTGTGGTTATTGACCGGTAAGTAATAGCTGGGCATACCAAAACTGGTTGAGAATGAAAATAACTACCTACCGTGTTCGTCTCACATAATCGCATGGATACCTCGCGTTCGAATTCCTACTCCTTCCCCTACGAATAGACCACCTGACAATCTTTCTGTACCCTTAAACATCCTTTTCACTCCACATATCCGCCGTACAGAGCAAATCGACATCAAAATTTGTTAGTACTCATACACTAGAAGAAGCCGTTGGTCGATCTATTTTCCGCGTTATATGATAACCGTTTGTCAATGTTATATATTCTTTTAACGAACACAAGGGTATTAATCTTACATGAAGTATCTTGCCAGAAAGTTACATACCATTATTCTAATGACCGTTTTACCTTCTCCCATTTGTCACGTAATTACGCGATTTATTCTTGCTTTCACAAACATATCTAACGCAAGAAAACGCTTCGCAGCGACCGGAACTCAAAATCCCGCAATGGTTGGACAACTTGCATGGTTTGCAAAATCCCACAGATTTTGGACAGTCAGCGAAGTTCTGTCCAAATGTGCGCCCATTTTTCAGGAAAAACCCGTGCGTCCTTGTCCTCTTTCTTTCTAACAAAATGTTCTGCACATTTTTTCCGAAGCCACTGACGTAAAATTATGGCGAAATGTTTCGACTTTTCTCTTCGCCAACTTTGAACCACCTTTTTCTGTAATGACCTTGACCATTATGTCAGGGAACATTTTGCAAAATGTAAACGGATGTCTACTGTAATGTGCGGTCGAAACCGGCAATGAAAACTATCGGTAGGGAGTGAAATCTGTCGTAAAACAACGAATTCACAAGAGAACCGTGAACATCTGGCAATATTTCGGTGGTATCGCTCAAGACGTTAAAAATCATCAGTTTCTGAGACAAAAGTGATCACGAGCGTTGAAAAGCTTGTTTCAACTGACCGTCAATGAATTTGTGTTCATTTTTGCGCAAAGATTGAAATTATCAATGGTGGATGTTGTAATTGTAGTTATGCGTTTTCATGTGAAGTATCTGGTTATGTTCGATTAATAGTTAATCGTCCCGTGGTAATAAATGATGAACTGTTTATAACTTTGATTTTAGATGATGGATTATCTTCAGGGATTCAAAGATCTATTCGAGGATCGGGAATTTTCTAGCTTCCAGGAGTTTCGAAGTTATTTGGAGAAATATATGAAGGGATACAGTGTTTTGTACGTTCTTGGTTCATCTGAAAAATCAAGCAATGGACGCTTAAAGTATGTTAATGTGAGTGTGAGTACTACTGAGGCTACGTGGTGGATGGCGTACAGGTGTACCAAGTACAAGCGACATAAGAGCGAAAGCCGCGGATTCCGACGTGTTTAGTGAGTTGAGTTCACTTACTTTCAATTGTCCAGTTCTCGTGGTACATGCTGTCAATCACCCTTTAACGTCGCTAGGAGGAAAACGATGTTGGTTGTTAGCTTTTTTACGTTAGAGCACAACGTGACCTAACTTCCTTGTTGTACGATGCACACCCAACAAATCGTCGGCTCACTGCAAGTGAAGTGAACGACTCTAGGCATCTGTCCGAGTAAAACACTCCAACTGCGGAGGTAAAGCAGTATGTTGCGGATGTTTATGGCAAGTATATAACGACAATGGATGTTTGCAACATCCGCCATCGTTTAAAACCTCCGACATTAATTAAGTCGGTTTGTGTAAATTGATGTTGCAGAAAACCTACCCCAAATTCTCGATCACGTAGAGAAAAATGGCGTATTGCGTGTCATCAAAGACGATAGTGATGGATACGTGCACATATGCTTCGCGCAGAGGGAGCAAATACAGTTGTTAAAACGTTTTCCCGATGTGGTCAGCGTCAATGCTACGCATGAAACCAACCGCTACAAGTGGGTCCTTTATCAGTTCACTTTTGCGGTTGTAGCTTGAAGATATATCAGTTTCTTGTCGCAGACGAGACGGGTCATGGAAAACCCGTGATGTATGGTTATGTTCGGAGTGAAAAGTACGCTTCGCTCCGTCGTTTGTTTGAAATATTTCGTGATGTGATGGGGGATCACATACCTGTGAGAGCGATTGCGATGGACAAATTGGCGGCCCTAATGCGAGCAGCACGAGTCGTGTTTGGGTGCGACATAATGTTATGTTATTTCCATGTTCGAGATGCTGTGAGGAAACACGTAAGTCGATGTCGTTAACCATGTAATCTCCATTTAGACCACTTTATTTAGAAGTCGCTATTTGTTTAATCGTGTGGCAACTGTAGATAACTTAGAAGAGTGAGTGAAAACTTTTGTCCATTTATGCTTAAGGTTCAGTCAAGATGTTGCGTTAATCGGACGCAACGATCCCAAGTTTATGAACAGTGTAATGTGCAATTGGCTTTATATAAAGCCTAATTGGGCCATCCATGCACAATAATACGTTGTTCACTTCGGAAACCGGACAAACAACCGTCTGGAGAGGGCCAATGAGCGACTTGAGAAGCGCACCCATCGACGATATCATTCGACCACGGCCATCAGCGATTGGCTAATGCGAGAGTTTGAGATGCAGTGCACCTATGGTTGTGACCACCGTGAGGTGGTTAGCGTCGACGTGTCCGTCAAAAATATACTGTCTCGGCTGCTGACGTTCGCCAGCCAATTAGTGTTGAAGCATCTTGGAAATCGTGCTCCCCTGCTGCATTGTAAACAACAAGACGAGTTCAAGGTAACCCCACATCACGTAATATCAATTTTTAGTTTCGGGTGAGCCATGAGGGTTCACAGTACACTGTGGACATCAGTGATGGCACGTATGAGCACAATATCTACCGGTCCATGTGGTTATCCTGCATTCATATGCTGTCCGTCTTTAAAAAAGATTTCTATACATACAGTGAGTTGTCGTTTACGAAAACCGCATTTTTTCTAGGCCGCTTCCCAATCCATCGACGATGGTTCGCGGAATACAATTTGTCTAAAAGCAGCATGTTTCGCCGAGAGGTAACTGTCGCTGTTACCAATCCATTTCAACCGGATTACAAAATGCTGCGTCAGTTGTTGGCGAGGCTACAGAATGTTGATCCCAGGACTGACAGCCGTATTTTCAAGGCTATTATAGCTTTCATTCACCAGTCCATCACGAAAGCTAAGGCGGCCTTGCCACAGACGAACTTCCCCTTGTTCCATCGTGCAGTACGAAACAGCCAAGATGGGTAAAGAATGTTAACATGGGGGTGCCCTGTGGATATTGCGGTGATCCTGTTAACATGAATGGTTACTGATGCGATAGCGACGAACTAATTTTTCACTCAGAATATATGAACGATACTGATTTATTGCACTACCTTTTCTGCACTGGACTACTGCAACCCTCCTCGCCAGGTACGTTGCTATTTCATGAACCATTCAGTTTTAGTTGCATCCACCTCAAACAACTTAGTGCCTCCGACATTGAAATCGAAAAAGAGACCCCGTCCAGCACCCGTAACTACTGATGACCCAGTTACGTCAGACGACGAGTTCCGTGTTGTGCATCCGCGCAAACGAGTTCAAGTGAAAGTTATACCAAGTGATATCACGGACGTCATTGGTTATGATAAGCGATGCCACGCCTCTGAAGTTACCTAACGCTCACTTTTAGACATGCACACACAAAACGGAGAGGACTTCTAGTGAAGCGGAACGGAAAGCAACAAGGCTGCAGAAAACCGCTTGGAATGATGCACATAATGAAGTACTTGTAATAAATGAATTCCAACACTTCCATTTTATTTTTCTCTTCCGTCAGTGCGTTCAACCATAGGTCATGGCGTTGTGACTATAAGGTGTACGTAGGCTGACTGTTGAGCATAAACGTCAGTGCGTTCAATTATAGACGCGTGAGGTTCAACGTACTATGTGGTGCATGTAACTGCATAGTTTCGCCCAATTCCTGGCTACCATATTGCCGAACCAGCTTATGCCCGAATACAGTGAGCAGTAATTCTGGCAATCAGACCACACAGAATAAAGCTCACACTGTGCCCGAAAATCACCTACTGCAGTCGTATCTACTTACCCACGGTGTCGCTAAATACCTGGTGGTCCCAGTTCCACACAGTGTTAATTGTACTTCACGTGTAAGTCGGCTGTCGTCAACAGTTTAATGGATTATCGAAGGCGTAATTTACGGGAAAATATTTTACAACTTATATTGTGCACGTTCTTCATGCTTTTGTAGCTAAAACTCCTTAAATTAACCAGTCTAAATTTCAGCTACCTCGCTAACGCATTTTTAATCGAAATATCGCAATTCCATAACGTCCCTGGTAAAAGTGCTTAGCGCATTGGAACAAACTTATTTCCCACAGCAAACTGAGCACATTTTATGTTTTCTAAAATACTCCATCAATTACCATTAAGAATTTATTAAAACTCATATTAACGGTCTACCCATGTGGGCATTTTCTCCCTGCCGTTAGTTTTCAGCGAAACCAGTAAGCGCGCACAGGTTGAATTTGAACTGGGAAACAGGGCGTGATGCTGTGTTGTCGGCGCCGTTTCAGGTTTCGTTCGTGTAAGTCGTGTGCGTGACTTACTGGGCCTTTGGCTCATGCTTGTTTGTGTTGTTTCTTTTACAAGACCGTTGTTGGAACCCCTGCTTCGGAAGATCGCTGTCCCCTGGTCTCTTCACGTTGCCCCACAGTTCGTCCGTAAGGGTAGCGGATAATCAGAGTAAGAACAACTGACTTGCATGTTACACTACTCAGTTTTTTATGCCGAATTTTGGGGATTATGAGGACTATCCTTTTTGAAGCATGTATCCAATACTTTCCCATGAACTGGATTTTGTCTGTCTCTTGTTTTTTTAATCATACAGTGTGTGTGTTTTACAATTATTAATTACGCATATGGTGTGCATTTATGTGTATCGCCTTGAAGTATGAACATTGGCCGCGCTCAGGTGGAAGTGTGTCTCACAGATGCGTTGATAAACATACCGTGACTGTTAGTACTTGCAAAGTTTACTACTGACCGTTATAATGTATTATTTGAACATGTGGCTTCCATGACAAGAGGATGAGATGATACACCATCTCTCGTGGGACCTTTTGGACATTATTTCTAATTCCGAAGTGGCAAATATATTATGCCCCCAATACGCATCTGTCTTTATCCACGCCGTTGAGACAACCACGCACAACTGTTTTCATCCCCAACCGTTCCTCACGTTTTTATCTCATCTTTACCCCCACTGATGTATGCTTCTGGCTTCTTCTGCTACGCGCTGATAAGCCACCGTGGCTTAGTTAAATGCCCTCACTGTCACCAAACCATTGCACAATTGGGCGAGCCAAACCGCTCAGTAGTTTATTTCAACACTCACACATTACCGGGAGATTGCAGCCTCTTTGAGGAATTGCGTCATCTTCATCAACCACGAAGACAGGGACAGTATAAACGCCAGCAACCGCGAACCAAAAGCGATGAAGTGCATGGTTGATAATTTTGTGAATGTTTGTTTAAATACTATATATCACACCTCGGAACATACCTTAAACTGCAAGTTCTGGCACGCAGTTAGCCCAGAGTGGAATAAGAACAGGTGACGGCAAAAGCACATAACCCTATCGAACACGAGAATTACATCATCTCAACGACGAAACATAGATAAGTTAGGTGGTCACCCAATCGATTGTATGGGTGATACGATTGGATCGTTTGGGGATATGGCGAGAGGGAGAAGGACACACGCGCGCGCACTGGAAGACAGGTGACGTGCGGACAACGGCAGTGCGGATACCACACCAAATTACTCACTAATACCGGAGCAACACGGTTTCAGAAGTGACCACTAGCGCACAGCTAACCGGCTGGTTACAACCGACTTGTAGACAAAAGCTGCCAAAAAGCGCATCCCAGTTGATGCTGTTTTGGAGCTAATGGAAGCTCACAGTAAAATCGATCACAATATTTTGTTGGATTCACTAAATAATATGGACCATGCGTTAAGATTCATGCTTTAAACGATAAATATTCTGTCGCACATACGCAGCCGGAATCAGTCACAAGCTATCTTAACAATTTGGCGTCGGGACGGGCGTGTCACGAGGCTGTATATTGATTCCGTTATTATTTGTGACCCGCGTCAATGAATTTCCAGTAGTTAATAACTTTTATTCTGTTATGTGTATCCATGATGAGGAACTATGTTTCATTTCTGACAACATCATAGGCAAAGAAGTCCATCAAAGAAAACTAGACACGCGGAATCTGTGGCTCGCGCATAGCCGATTGCCATTTAGTACACTCAAGTTAAAGGTTGTGAACATTCGTTAATAAGGTAACAGGTAATACCGTAGTGCTACCGAATCGACTGTTTATCAAGAACGCGATTCAGGTCCCATAAACGCATTTGGTCTCAGCTTTAGTGCTAACGGTATGTTGCTAGCGGAGAAAGTCAGTGGTAGATTCGCAGTACACAGTAGGGCTCTAGGGGAATTCCCACTCTATGATTCCCCGCAAATCATTAGCACACTGGTGAGGTCACTACTAGAAGTTCGCTTTTAAGCAGATTCTTTTAGCCGAAAACTAACGTAACGGCAGTGGAAGCCGTCCGGAAGTAGATCGTAAACGAGCTGATTGTTCATCTCTTTTCATGTGAAAACTATATTCCAAAGCTAGATATATTTCCATTAACCTACAGATACTTGGGAGGTATCCTGTATTGATATGCAGGTTCCCCCGCTCCCAAACAACCCCAAAAGCCATCTCTACGTGAACACTGGTGCCGCGAATCCAAACGGACACAACTGTACGTTTTACTTACCACGTAGCAGCCTCTTATGTAGTTGGCATAGTGTTGCGGTACGGGGTTGTTCGACATGCAGTGTACTATCGGCGTCAACTACTGTAACAATACCAGTTGGTGCATTCAAGTAGCAGCTTGCTAGCTGGGTTTTCATGAGAATGCTGATGGCAGTCCGCCACTCATAACCTCAAGTCACTCAGTTACTGTCAATTATTTTCGCTTTCCGATTCTCCTCTCTCATCTCATCATTCCTGCTCCATGTAGTCCTTCGTCATTTCATCCAATTGTTGTACCATGAGAAGGTGCAGACTCCCTGGGTGTTCGAATGCGGCCAGCCGTTTCATCACTCGGCCCATTCTGCATACTCTCACCGATCCAGCGGTTTGCGTGATCGGAAGTCACGGACCATAATATGACTTCTACACCGGGGTCGAATGCGCTATGAAACCGCACAAACTGCCACCAGTTCGTACTAAACGGTCTTGGGGCGGATATATCACACGTATTATTCTGCCGTACGGTAAGAAGCAGGTGAAATTACGGGTGGATATGGAAATTCTGCAGGTAACGGGAAATGAGAAGCAAGATCCAATCAGAGTTGTGCTGTAGACTTTCTGCTATCAAAAGAGATTTGATCCATTAGAAGATCTGTTTCTGGCCGGCCACCCAAGTACCACTTACTGCGTGATTTTCGACGATGTCAAGGCTGCCAATAACCAAAGTCACTCGGTCTTTCCAGGGGATTCGATCAGTTGGCAGAATGATCGGATGACTGGAACTTTCCAGTTAGCTTCGACAAATGCATTACGTCCATTACTTTTGAGAAAACAAAAGCCCGCCGTCACTTCCCGAAAGATTTTGGAACAACGTGAGTGTTTTCTCATCTAATTCCTCATTTCGCTTGTTGTAATTATGTCCTTGAACCTGGTGGAACCTATGGATTCACGGTGTTTCTCCTGGTCTGCAAATATGCTCGGTGGTTACTTGACATCCTGGGTCCTGTTCGTAAACTGTTATCCCTAATTGCCTAACGAATTCCTTTGGATTATCAGATAAATTGGAAAGCGTGTCGGTGTGTTGCACTGACGTTGATCCCCTTTTCAAAAATGTTTCTCTCCATGAAACAATTGAATATTTATGTGACTTTATCTCTAGCCAGAACTGTGATATAGATAGTCCACCTGAATATCTTAAAGGGCTCATCCTGCTGTGTACGGAACATATAAGGCTTCTGTTTGAGGGACTTCCTTATAAACAAATGGACCGCTATAGGTAGTCCATTGAGTCTGACATCAGCTAATATCTTCTTGGTGCTGATGCAACGAGACAAGTCCCAAATAACATTGACAAAGCCATATTGATCCTGGATGCAAGGTCTCTAGCGTGGAGCCATCCCTCAGGCACGGTAAACGAGATTTGGGAGCTGATTAAATGAAATCTACAAATTCTCACAAAAAAACACGCTCCGATGACCAGACGTCGCCAAAAGGTCAAACCTCGTTTGGTGGACAGCTAGAGTAGACAAGGCACACAGGAAAAAAAGAAGGCTTGGCTGACTTTAAAAAGAAAAACTGGCCATGAAATTTTTACTCCACCTTCGTGAAATAGACCGCACGATCGAACTTCAGAATAATGCACGAGCCGCCTACGAATTTGCATTTGCTCGAGGTGCCAAAGTCAACCCAAAGCGGTGCTATGCATATGTCCAAGTTAAGCCAACGATGCGCAAGGATAGAGGTAGCCTGAAGCTCGCTGATGGCAACACCACTTACCGGTGCTCATGAGAAGGCGGAACATCTGGCGCTGCACTTTGCAAGTGACCACCGTAAGAACATTTGAAGAACCCCTAGCCTAGACATATCTTTTGTGCCTATCGCAGAAATGACTCAAGGAGAAATCACACCTCACGCGACAGAGAACATACTGCGGCAGTTGAATACCCATAAATCCCCGGAGCCAGATGGCATTCACGCGGCTATCATCCGTCCGCTAGCCAATGTATTAGCCGTTCCAGTAACCAACCTGCTTAACTAATCTATCAACGAAAGTAGAGTGTACCAGGATTGGCGTGAAGCAAATGTCATAGCTCTGCTCAAAGGCGGAATCAAGGAAGCAACGTGTAACTATCGACCAGTGAATTTTATTTGCATTCTACTGAGAGTGTGAAAAACTGCTATTAGAAACAAAATCGCCAAGCACTTAACCGAGAACAAGAAAAGGTTTTGTCTCTCCAACCTGCTGTGTCTTCTGGACGAAAAAGCACAACGCGCGGATGGGGGCGAACCTGTGGAAGTATGTGATCTGAATTTCAGTAAGGCAGTTGACTCGGTAAATCATCGATTGCTACCGCCGAGACTAAAACATTACTGGATAGCGTTGAATATTATTCGATGGATAGCGGATTTGCTCTGTAACAGGTGTTCAAGGTCACTTTTGGTAAATCCAGCTCACAGGTGTATCCTGAATTCAGCGGAGTGCCACAAGGGTCAGTACTGGGACCACTACTGTTTCTAGTATACGTAAATGACCTGACTATATCCCTATCATCTCTGCATTATGTGGTTTCTGACGATTTAATAAATTGTCGGAAATCCAAATCCAATCTTACCCAATCTGACTTAGTAAAGCTATCCGTCTGGTGAGCAAAATGGGATTTACCCCTCAACCCAGAAAAGTGTCCGCACCTGATTAAAGATGGTAACAGATCTACAGACAGCTTCCAAATTCAGATAATCCGAGCACGCTGAAGCAAGTCACTGAAGTCAGAGATCCTGTTGTTCTAATCCCGAGTGACTAAACTCACGGCGCAGTGCGCTTTAACGGCAAAGAAAGCAAGAGGCTCGCTTTTCAAGCTCGTGAGAACCATCTCATCCAGAGAGCCAGAAGTACTGATTCTGCTGTACAAAATGTTTGTTAGGCCTCATTTAGAGTATTGTATCTAGGCCTGGAGTCCAAGCCCACAAAACGATAAACAATGCTTTGAAATTGTTCAAAAGTTAGCTACTAGGTTGATAGGGACTTGATGCCCTTAGACTATACTAGCGGGTTGAAAACTCAACTTATTTTCCCTTGAACGAAGAAGACTTCGTGGAGACTTGATAGAAGGTTTCAAGATCCAAGTAAGTCTTACTGATGTACTTTTTTCAGCCGATGATGATGCCCCAACTGAGAGGGCATCATATGGTGATGCACAACTTGAGAGCAAACAAGGCTGTCCGCTCTCTGTCCTTCTCTCACAGAGTGGTGAATTTGTGGAACAAGCTTTCCCGTATATCCTCGAAACCTCAACGGTCGAACTATTCAAGTGTAGGTTTGACCAGGTCTGGAACCGAATGTTTCCTAACCTAATATAGATTCGGTGTGTCATAACTCTGTATATATGCCGTGTGTACACAACTATGTTGCATGTAACTTCATCTAGATGTAGCCAGATGCTCATATACGGCTAAAAATGTAACAATTTTATGTATCCGTATATGCAGATATTACTTTTTATGAAAGTGTGCAATGTTCAGACATTCCGTACTGTTTGGTTGTACACAAGTACTGCAGTGCATAGCTCGAAAAGAAGGTATGCAACTCAGCCATCACTCGTGTGGATACTCAAGAGGTAGACTGTCGGGATTATCACTCCTGGTCATTAACAGCTAGAGACTTACACTACATGATCACATTTTCACTCTGGAATCCGAACCCTCCTACTCTTCACATTAGCAACACTGCAGTTTTAGCTTCGAATTGGATACTGTCACCCATTGGACACTTTCATTTTCTTTATTTATTTATTTACTAATTCAATTCTTCAATCCTTTCTTAGTTTTTGAAAGCTCACGAAAGCCCCTTGATATGATCGACTGACAGATGCAGAACATTAGACAATATGGCATTCACAAAAATGTCGCTACCGCTGTTAGTCAACTATATTTTATATACAAACTCCGCCTATTTAAAGAAAACAGCAAAGACCGTAACTAAAAGGTTGAAAAAAGAGACCTTGAGCCGGAATAGAGGGGTAATAACGTCAAAACTATTCAAATAAAATTACTATTTTTTCGAAACAAAATAAATAAATAGTACGACCAGCATATGCCTCCATTCCGAAGGACACAAAATTGGTCCTACAAAATGGGTCAGTGAGAGATGGGAGCTGTAATAATCTACTCCCTTCCCCTTACCGCTCACAAATTTGGGCAATTGTATAGTTCGCCGGTATGTTGCTTCAAGACCGAAACGAGTTGGAAACGGCCATTTAGGCGCGAAAGGAGGTTTTTCAAATTTTTCATGAAATATTTAAACGCATATTACGGGACAAAGATATTGATTTTATTGAGTATAGTGCGTGTTGCAATGAGAAAAATCAGCTGTACGTAATAATTGTTCATATTAACACTTTTGTTGAGAAAAATCTGTCGTCTTTTTTCGATAACAGCATCATGTTGGCTTTCCAAATCGATTTTACGTTCTGTAAATGCTTCCATCGGAACTTTCGTGGTGGAATACGTATCCCCATCTGGCAGAAACGCTCAATTTTACATGGCTTTGGAGATATAGTTGAAGTTGCAATTTTCGACCACGTTGCGTTTGCATTGCATACACGAAATATCACAGTAATTCCTAATGAAAGCTACGCCGCCATGTTTGCTGGTTAGTCATACATCTGAATTATATGTTCAGCCTATTTCCCTGATAGTAATTCCGGTGGAAAACGGTCTGCCTTATCGCGTGGTTGCTTCTACCTGCGGTATGATGTAAACATGGGTAACACGTTCCACTCTATCACCAACAACGTACGTATTGTTTTGTTTATTGGTTACTGACTATACTTGAGTGTAGCTTGCTGTGTGTACGTGAGTCAATGCTCACTTTTCTGAAAGGTTATGACCGACATTGATGCTCGTTATTTACTCGACAAAAACATTGATTCCGACATCTACCATTTCAGCCACAACACTGCCATCTTCATATCATATACGCTTATGATTCCGATGAATGTTGGTCTGTGTTTTAGCCGGGTGCGGACTTTGCTGACGGCTACCAGTGTGTTATCTCATTTTGGCCAGAACTGAAGAAGACCATTATAACTTTTCCTGAACAGTCCTAATACAAGTTTATTTTGATTCCTTTCGTGTTCTCCTTATAAACGTTGATGACAACAGGTCACGAAGTTGATTTACTGAACTCACACATACTATCGTTACGCAATCAGAATCCGAGGCTACAGGTCTTTGGCGAAACCGTGTTGGTCAGAGCTCATCAGCAAGCGCTACGTGAACAAAAGTGTTTGAAGTAACTCATCAGGTTGCCGTGATGTCAATGACATAGTGCCTGGTTTGAATGTATGCGTGTCATTATCCTATCTCTAATTCTTTGTCGTATATAACCTGCATGCTTTACGTGTGCTACAGATGAGTGGGCGAACTGTCAACATATCGAAACATGTCTTTATGTAATGATTGAGTTGTTAAAGAAAACCCAATGTTCCAAAGTGCACTCTGAATAATAACCCAGATAAAGCGGGATGCGTTTGCATGGTGTGTTTAGTTTTCCTCCCGTTCTCCTACTGCGACAGTGCCCATCATATGGAAGAACCGTAACCGTTGTCCCACCATTTCGCAGAGTCTATCACGTATTAAGTCGTCTGACCGATGTGATGCTTATTATCCCAACATGTTACGGGAACTGTCCCACAAAGTCTCACTCCAGATTCGATGAGTTACCCGAGGTAATATTCAGAACATAACAAACAGCGCACTATTCTATATTTAGCCACGACTGAGAAGCAAAAAACTGTACAGCCAGTAAGCGCCCTGCGTGTAACGTGCGGAACGGAAAAGTGGAGAATTTCTACGCTAGCGGAAATGGGGAATACAGTTGGGCTAAAGAAACATGTCTCATCAGGAGGTGTCAAACTGTACAACAAAATACCAACAAAAATCAGTCTGTTCTAGTTGGTCGCTGCAATGTACATCTGTGATCACGCATTCTCGCGTATTTTTTCTCAGGTCTTTACCATCTGCACACTCCGCCCATTAGAATGCCTCGTAAGTGAACCGTGATGCGAATGAAGCGCGAACACGCATGGCGCGCTTGGACCCGAATCCTAACAACAGAACCAAACAGACTGTTGGATACGACAGCACACGGTCCAGACGAACGCCACTACATTGAGGTTATACAACGGTCCCGACAAGAAAGCTAGAAAACACCGATTAAAGCTTTTTGTGAACTATGTTTACTATGTCCTTGTTTGTTAGTGGGTGGTCGATCTGTCATGGTGAAGATTTCTACTACAACTCACATATGCTGAGCACAAGGCCCAGCCTCAAGTAATTTTACCAGTGTTTTTAGTGGAATTTCGCCGTTTAACTGCCTTTTCTGATAAGGGTAGTGTTCACACTTTTTTTGAGTGCCCGGTAAATTGCTGTATGATCAAAAGTAACGAGACCATGCTACTAGTTCTGGTGTATCTGAGAAAAAGTTAAAAAGTACATATGATTTTGCTTCAAAAATGAACAAAATAACATGAGCTTCTGTACTAATGACGCTGGCTAAGTGTAGCAAAGTTAGGTACGGGCTGTTTGGAGGCAGCGGTATAGAACAGCGGTCGTATACACGCAAGCTCATAAGAATGCATTTATGCGATACATACATGCATGCCGGCGTGTATAGGAATAATGACGTACTGGCTAGTACGTATGAATTTACATTAGTCAGTACAGGTGTTTATCGTCAGTATGTGTTCGCATGCGTTTTGACACTTGCTGCCATCCAATTGACCCATTACATATGTTGGTAACAGTTTTTTGAAAGTGCATTCAAGTTCGTGTCTTCATCTTCTCCCGTAGCGAAGCGATAGGACGGTGGTGATTTCACAAGTTCCCAGATTAATACATGGGTTTGAAGCAGAAGGCGCAAACCATCCGGCTTCAGTTAGCTTTTCTGCATAAATGTTTGGACGCGCCCGTTGTTCTAAAAAAGCATTTTTCGCTCGTCTTTTAACTCATCTGTTACTATTCACAGTGACCAGCGAAAACGTCCACAGTACAGAAATTCAATCAAGCTGATTGTAAAGACTTGGGAAGTTATCTTAGTTCGTTGCCTCTTCAATACGATCCTGCAGAGCACAGCGGCCATGCGCTTCAGCAGCCAATTTAGGGGCGGCGGTTGAATCCTTTCGTACATTCTGTATCTCCGTTCACCACTTCGGTGTGCAATGTGCCGTTTTGATGACAGTTTTTACTTGGCCATGTCGCGTAAACTTAAGGGGAACTTGGAGAACCTAGGTGCTTTCAAAACGATTCGAAAGAAGCGTAAGTGGGGAATATGTACACAAAAAGACTCCACATGACCCCTCAGGCGCACACTGGAAGCTTATCCTCCAAGGGGAGATCCGTCGCTGGAATAACCTTTACTTGACAGTAAAACTTTTAAAGTTTGAACCGGATTAGATCTTTCGTCTAATTTCTTGAATTATGCGGAGGTCCCTCAAAGTTCACTGCTTGGTCCCCTTCTATTTCTTCCCCACATTATCGACCCTCCAAACAATAGCTCCAGGCACACCCCTGTCTAAAATTACGTTTTAAAAAGATGGAATGCTAATGATTCCACTGCAGTGCGGACTGATGTTGATGTAATTAAGCGCTAGTCAGAGGACTGCAGTCAGCTTCGAAACAACAGTATGGGAGCATACATCCCCTGGTGGGAATCTGATGGCGCATTCGGGTCCATAGTGCACCCAACAAAGTGGACGTCGCGAAAATCAATCCAAAGAGGGGCTAGGCATTTGGATTTCTTCCAGCGTATATTTCACGTATTGACATTAGGTGGCCACAAACGGGAGGTTCACTGCTTTTTAAATGAGTGGGCACACTTCCCCAGCATAATTGAAAGGAGTTTCAAACATTTTACGGATGGTATGCCAGACCTGGGTATGTTAGTAAATTGCTGTCTGGCGGGCTGAAGAAAGAGGTACTCGCCGTTGAGCCTGTCGGGTGTCAATCTCGGATGTCTGATGATTCTCCAAACTACGCTCAGCCTACTGACGACGTCTGTCGATAGATCAGATCTATAATACTCGCAACTGTAATGCGGCGAGCGCCTACAAATTCTAAGCTCACTAAGCAACCGATCCTGATCCAAAAGGAAGACGATCGTAATGACGAGTTCCTTATTGATAGGACGCCGAGGTGCAAGAAAAAATAGAAAACTAAACGGAATAAAACGGCATCAAACCTTGATATTGGATCCACCAAATCTACGGAGTCCGGGGTCAACCACTCACACAAGCACGACAAAAATGACGCGTAATGGCGCAACGACAAGGCGCAAGTAAAACCATGGTAAATGTAAACAAAGATTAACGATGGGGAGTAAGGAAGAGCAAACTGAGTGGAAACATGCTTGAATAAGTAAACGATACCAAGGTTAAGTAACAAATCAAGATTGACGTTCACCAAGAGAACAATTTGTCGCGCACGAAGTTTGAACGGCCACATCAGTGTTTGCAAAGAAGTTTCTCAATTGTGACTAAGACAACGGAACTCGGGCAAGCGAAATCTTGGTGGCCGAAAGCGGAGACACTGGGATGTTATCCAGGTAAGCCTTTAGTGTTGTAATATTGACTTTTGGTGTTGGGAAGACTTAATGTTGAACCAAGCGGCATGGAATTAAATAATTCTCACGGGCGTTCGCAAGTTCAGTAAAGGATTATTAGTTGACTGGTAACGGAAGCAGTGCAGTACGCAAGAGAACCATCGGTGCCACAGGTCATGGTGACATGACTACATGACGCTGCAATATGTGAGGTCGAGAATGCGCTAACCGCCTTAGACTAGTAGGTAACCAGCATGCTCAAAGTAAATTGTTGGCTAAGAGACAACGAATACGTTAGGGTCAAGTAGGTTACTTCACCAGTATCCATTTTTTGTTCACTTTAAACAACGGTCGCCGTCGTTTAGAACTCACTCACCCCCCTTTTCAGAGACCTAGGTGACTGTGGCCTTATACCTTTCTCGTTTTTCAGCCCTGCTGCTGTACTGCATGGTAAGCGCTTCGTCCGTTTTCTCCAAGTTAGACCTTGAATTTTATTTTTCCACATATATACTCTCTAGAGTGCACTGGTATGTAGCGGTATGGTGGAACACTTCTTGCAATACATTTTTAATACTCTACTCCCCGGCCTTGATCATACCAATGAGGTCTTTTTCGTTTATTTTCCGAGTGACAGGGATTTCTGTTTCTTGCTAGCCGCTCAATTAGCTAATCAGCATTGGCCGTCTGGACACGAATGTCTCATTCCTTCGGGTTTACACTGGACACGTGGTGTGTGAGTGGAACCATAAGTGGTGCAGCGCAATCCGTTCGTGTCGGTGGTTGTGCGCAGGCAACCTTTGGCTTCAGTTATTGCGACAAGCCAATCCGAAGAGAATGTCGCCTACCATAAGCAACGTAATCAATGTAATGAAGCAGTAGCCATGCAAAGAGTTCGAGACGCTTTTCTGCCCGACCGGATGGAGGAACTTGTCATTCCTGCAACAGCAGCAAACCTCTATTCTGCAACAATCTCGTGATAAACACTGATATCGTAATTCTCTGATGTCACAAATTTAAAGAATTTTGGTTTCTCGGTGGAATAAGCTTGCCAGCTTCGCGTCGGGAAATAAATCGTCCTACGTACTGACTTAAGTAGACGTTTCTAGTTTGTATTTATGATGGAAAAACGAACTAATATATGTTCCAAAATAAAAGAACCAGCGAAGTAAAAAGCTGGACTCACAGAGTGTAGGTAATATGCATGAAACTATTAGTGCCATTAGGAGAAAGCAACGCGCGCAAATAGAATGATTTATTCGAAAGTGTACTGCATACCATTTTATTGGGTCGGAGGAACGTGACATGCAATCTGATGCAGTCTATGCATATTGAACAAGGCGATGCATAAAACAATCATAGCACCGCTTACTTATGATTGTTGAGCGCGAGTTAGCTAAAAACTTAAAAGAACGCAGACGCACATTATTGTGACATCAGTGATAAAAAACGAACGTGTGCAGCATAAAAGTCAACAAGTCCAGGCAAATTATGGTAACTAAGAATTGAACTCTTAGAAGACGTTCGCGGACATTCCGGATGATCATCACAATATTCCAGATCACCAACGTCGTGGAAGTGCGTGTACTGTGAAGTTGTGCTTGGACAGCTGAGGCAACAGCGGAGGTGTGACGATGTTCGTAGTGGGACGGAGCTAAACAATTAATTAGAAGTCCCGTGTGGTATTGTAAAACGGCTGCGCAAATAGAGGAGGAGGGACCACACCGCACAAATCCCGTACTACGTTACAATGTTAATTCGGACCATTTGAAAAGCATGCTAAAAGTGGTACAAAAGTGTTGCTGCACGAGAAAGAAACAGTGTTAGTCGCCATAAACAGACGATACTATTATGGAGTGTGTTGTATACGCAACAAGGCCGCGAACAGGGTGCAAACAAGAAATGAATTAACACTGGTACAGAACGATTTACTACGGAGCTTTTTGCGATAGATTCCAATACATTAAGTCCGCTGTGTGTTGGAAGTGTTCCCATTGAAAGACGGGGAAATGAATTCGGCTCCTCCAACGTGCTAATAAGGATGCTGTCATGGTTAGGTCATGGCATTGATCCCGTAAAAGCAGAGGGCAAGGCGCGCTAGGATGAGGTGTAAATTTATCGAGAGGGTAGGCTAATAGTCTGTGTGTAGAATAGACGAGAAGTATGGAAAATAGTGTGCAACGAGAGAGTAAAAATATGATAGACTCTGCACTGCACACATTCACCATGACATCGTCAATCTAAAACGTAAAAGATTGACCTATGGATCGTCCATTACCCACATCCTTGATCAGCGGTGCCGCAAGGCCAGTTTCTTGGTGTTTAGCTCGTACGCCCAAGGTTTATCTGGAATTATGCCGACGGGATTCAGAAGTCCTAATGAGAAGGCGGCGGGTCTTCAAACAAACTCTGTTTATTGATTTACTCCCCGTACAAAAGCGGACTTCAACACAACAAGTGAAGGCGCTGGGGAGTTGGACATGGGATAAATTTCAGCACGACCGCACGCCGGCCGCCATAGAGGATGAATGTTAGCTGGCACTCAAGTCGACGTTCAGAATTCAAACAAGCGTCGGACTGGTTGGGCGACGTTCCCAGTGGCAGCGTCGAAAATTATGGTATTCTAGGTAATGTGGCCGACAAAAGTGAAGGTGACACAGATTCATGGTACAGCTTCGAGTAAAGCTGCGATGCCCACGCCAACACACCCACTCTGATGTTAGTGATTTGTGGTTGATTTACACTCACAGAGTAACATGAACAGGTACGTTGGTACTAGTAAACACCACGCGCGAATTTTGGATACTGTGAGTTCGAATTCCTCTCTGTGTTGTTTTATTGATAGTTGATTGTGTCTGTACCCTAAGGACTTCCAGAATTACGAATTAACCTATTCTTATTCACTTAGTCGCCCCAAAGATGGTGAAAATATCTAACTGTGGATCTTGTCTAAAGTTTGTCCGCACGAGGGATCACGCCATGTGGTGTTTGCTCTGCGGCGCATGGTTTCACACTTCGTGTCTAGGCATGTCGAATGAGGTTTATAAAATGTTAACAACCACACAGCTGGACTGTACCCACCTTGTTTGACTCCGTTGTAGAACCGCTAGGCAGGCTCCGAGTACTGAAATAGGCACCTTACCAGTGGATGTGACATTCCTGAGCCACGGGCTGTAACCAGTAAGGTATGTAGTGCGAGTGTTACAGGCACAGTGTCCAATGCGTCGCTGCGTGTAATCGACAGAACGTAAATATCTCTGTTATCCGTCAGTTGAAAAATTCGCTTTCGCCACCAATGTTATTGGAATGTTGTGGAATTTTGCGGTTTATTAAAATCTAGAATTCTGTAGCTACGGCATCATTTTGTTTTAATCCTCCGAAGAAGTAAGCTAAGAATGTGCGGTAGTTCAGTGGTATGGGGATTGATGAAAAAGATAACCAAAAGTTTCATACCATGTTATCTCGGAAAATTGACGGTGGAATGTAATGGAAAAATCAGGTGTATCTAAAAATGGCCCACAATGGCATTTTTGTTGGAAAAAAATGTGTCGCCATTCTTTCCGATATATGCTTAATGTTGGCTAACCTAATCGATTTCACGTTCTGAAACTGCTTCCATTAAAATTTTCGTGGTGAAATACATCTTTTCCTCTTGCAGAAACACTCAATTTCGCGTGGTTTTGGAGATATAATAGAATTTGTAATTTTCGACTACGTTGTGTTCACATTGCATTATGCACGAAATATCAAAGTAATTCCTAATGAACACTATGTCACAACGGTTGTTGCTTAGTTACGCATCAGA
>JTDE01005086.1:14228-30869 GCA_014338405.1 Paragonimus skrjabini miyazakii
GCTGCCGCTAATTGGAGTTGAGTGCATAACATGTTCATGCAGCATACCATAAGACATTTAGCAGATTGTGAATTGAAGCGTTTAAACTCACTGACTAGATTCTAGTTGTGTGCATTGCAAATCGGGCGAACGCCATTTAGATTTCTGATTGTACGTTCTGACTAGTGTTACACGAAGTACAAAATACAGAACAGCTTGTCAAATTCACTCTAGAGATTTCCCGTAGAACGCCGACAGAGCGAAACGACACTATTGAGTTTAGCAATGTTTTCAACTGAAATGATTCCCTAACCCCAGATGTTGTCCACCGAACAAAAACTCTATCCTTCCTATTGACCACCTAGGCTTCTGAGTCACACACGTGATTTGTGACCGATCGAGTCTATAAGACACATGTCCGTGTGGCCAGAACGCTGCTTGTCGGGACAGGGAATGTGCATACACTGTCGGACCGATAGCGTACGTGACACTCGACAAGCCACACTCTAATGATTGTGGAGAAATTGGACCGCTGTAACAGCCTTAAGCAAGCCGGGTGATTTTTCACCAGGTAGTCTGCGGCAAGTAGACAATGAATTGAACCTCATAACGTAACGGTCTGAGTAGAACACTGATCGTAGACTGGTCAACGTGAAATTGTTTCTTCACATTCCTAAACGTGTTCGTTGTAGATCAACCGGCCTGTGATGAAGACTGCATGTTTAGCTACGGATAAATTTAAAATCGGGTACCGTGTTGCAACATTTAGCCACTGATCGTCTCACGAGTGTTTTCACATCTGCCACCCTTGAATGCATTTGAATACATATGGAGGAACGGACTGTGGAAGCAACCAATTGAACGATCCGTGTCCAGTGTCAGAAATGTTCGTGATGGTTTGATGGCAACAATACAGTCATTTCAAGCCTAATCAGCAAAAACAATGAATTATTTGGTCTTTGTTTTGTACAACCAGGAAATGAGGACAAGAAATTACTAGTGTGTGGCACTCGTCGTTGGCAGCTTTGAGTGTTGGACAATAGGGAAATGAGATTTGATTTTGTGATGTGGCGGGAAAAACATTGACTTCAGTTTCTGTATCAACAAGGAATTTGTGACCACTTTCCTTATCAAATATGAAAAACAGGCGACTTGAAGTTTGCAAATCAACTGAGTTTGTCGCAGAACTAAACTGACACTACCGTTTCCCGAGTGACATTGCGCGCTCCATTCGGAACCCATTGATTGCTTGAACGACACTATGGTCGTGAACGATTGAGGTTTGCCTATTGTAATTATTGATGCTTTCCATTATTCGTGGCGTAGAAATATTAGCGTCCAACTGTTGTATTCGCGTCAATTTCGCTTATGTGTCCCACGCTCGTGTTGGCACTCAAGCTGCGTTTTGAATGGCAGCGCCCTCACCGATCAACGACTCATTCATCACCGCAAATAAGAATGACGCCACTGGTTGTAAATGTCAGAATATAATGTTTACTTCTACTGAGTCCCGAGTTCTCTGTACCGCTGTTGTTGCCTGTCTTGCTTGATGTTCATTGAACCCGAATAGGAATACAAAACTGGCGTCGAGGTAAACGAACCTATCCAATGCGTTCTAGGCTGCACTCTCCTGACTCCTATGGGCATGATGCTGCCATATAGCCAACCGAAAGTTGATGGGCTCAGTGAAAATTACAATTACACAGAACTTGAACTTTCTACCGACGAACACGGCTTACAGTGAAAACCAAAAGTTATAGCTGCTACGTCATGTGTTGGGCAATGAAGGACAACGTCACTTCGACGCACTTGATCTGCAATCGGAAATTTCGTTGAATGATGCTCTCGTTATACTTGACCAATCATGGGCGTCCAAAACGAACGTATTCACAGGAAGATTTGGGTTTTTCCAGTTGAAACAGGACACACTGGAACCGTTGGATTAATGTATATCCCGTCTTACCGGAGCGGTCCGGCCATGTGATTATTGGAGTATCCCAAATAATAAGTTCAAAGTAGTTATGCTGACTCAGCAACTGATCGCCGGAATAAAAGATAATCGCATCCGTGAGACTTCAATTACCGAGGATATGACGGAGTTATCCTGGGACCAAACTGTTAGCTTTGTCAGGATTAAATCGTCAGCAGTTGAACACTAGATTGTTCAGTGCAAAAACGGGCAGTCTTGACAACAGCAAGATACAAAGTTCCTTTCCGACACCGTCGACAACTTCCTCGCTGTGTTACATAAGGCAGACTGTCAAACATGTCCGGCTCGTAAACTTGATTGCAGGAGCTGCGGTAAACGAGGACATTTTGGTCAATGCTGCGGATCCTGCCAAGTAGCGAAAATGAATCAAGATACTCCTAGTGATGACTTGCCATCAATATTGACAAAACTTATTTACTCATTAAATAATTCTATTTATGCTGTGAAACAAGAGCAAGGGTTTCCGGAGTCCAAGCTCCCTTCATCGGGCATCCGAACGGTGACCATTTGTGCACACCACCGTAAAACAACTATTGATATGGAACTGGATTCTGCTTCCCCGATAACAACACCTCCTTCAAGTTTTTATGATAGAAATTGAAGTGATTTGCTTTTGTATCCCTCAGCCTACAAGGTTAACAGTTACTCAAATGCATGTGTTCATATTCGAGGCTTCGTTGTGATGGAGCTATACCTCGAATCTACATCGGCCACTGTTGCCATATATGTGACTTCATCAAACGATCGTGCACTACGCGGTCATAATGCAATGGTGGCCCTGAATATAAAACCCTCTATTGACCGTGTGGTAACTATGGTGATCAGCACATCGACCGTGGTAAAAACATACCCAAAATTAATCAAAGAGGCTATCAGCCGAATACCACTTGCTGCCCACCGGACACGCCTGAAAGAGGGAGCACAACTATTTTCTGCAATACAATCACTCCCGATTCCTCTGGCCAAGCGAGAATCAGTTACCATTGCCATAGAGGAAATGGTTTCGAATGATTTGATCGAACAAATCATTGGTTCCGAATAGGTTAACTCCATGGTCACGATGCTAGAAAAAGGATGGTACAGTGCGAATATTCAGTGACACGAAGGCGCTGAATGGTCAAATTGTGATGGATAAATCCATAATCCCAACGACCGATGAACTGCTGGTCAAACTGGCTAGCGCTCGATTCTTCTCAAAGATGGATTTAAGCAAAGCATTCTTTCACATGCCACTAACGACAGAATTCAGGCACTTCATAGCCTTTCTAGCAACCAATGGGCTTTTCCAGTACAAAGTTTTGCTGATGGGCCTTAGTTCAACACCTGCTACCTGGAAAAAGTTCATGAACCACTCACTAGCTGATCTTCCCGGAAAAGTGGTTTATATGGATGACATGTATGTATTCGGCTCAACTAGTGAAGAGCACGACTCTCGTTTAAATGCGGTGTTGCGACGGCTGAATAAAATTGATTTTCGATTAAACCTTGCAAAGTGCAAATTCGGTATTCATAAAGTCGAATTTTTGGACACACCATATCGACTGATGGGATCCCACCAAACGTTGAAAACACTCGCGCCATTACAGGGACTCCCGTTCGAAAGAATGCACCGAAAATTAAGCACTTCTTAGGTTTGTGTTCATATCATCTACGCCATCTACCAGACTTTGCCACTTTGGCGGAACCATTGCGTACGTTGACGAAGGAGAAAACCCTTTTGAATGGAAATCAGCACAAAAGCCCGCGTTCGATGAGATAAAAATACGCATTGTGTCCACTCCTGTTATGGTCATTTTCGACGAGAAATGCCCTAAATTCGTTTCTACAGACACATCAAATATTGGCTTGGGGGCGATCCTACCACAGATGCAGAATGGTCAGGAAAAAGTGATCTCACATGTTTCCCGGAAACTTTCACCTGCAGCTGACGAAAAGAAAGCCCTTGCCTGCGTTTTGGCTTGTGACAAATGGCACTTTTTCCTATTCAGACGTTTGTTCACATTTCGCACAGATCATGCTGCATTGACAACCCTATTAAACAGAGGATCGAATGGACTCAAACCGTTGAGAATAAACCGCTGGTACGTGAAGCTACTACATTACGATTTTCAGGTTAAATTGCGTAC
Source organism: Paragonimus skrjabini miyazakii (assembly GCA_014338405.1). NCBI lineage: Eukaryota > Metazoa > Platyhelminthes > Trematoda > Plagiorchiida > Troglotrematidae > Paragonimus > Paragonimus skrjabini miyazakii. The sequence goes on from JTDE01005086.1 coordinate 18,324, forward strand.
AGGCTGCGAGAATAAAGCTGCTGACGGACTTTCGCGGTTTCCATTGGATATAACTGACTACAAGGAAGAAGAGGGAGAGAGGTATATGATTTCTGCATTCAGTTCTCACGAATTGTCAGCCATCAACAAACAGGAACTTCAATTGGCAAATGAGGACGACAGGAACCCGAGAGAAATCTGCTAATATGTCACACAAGGCTGGCCTTCTAATAACAAACTCACCACTGAGGTATGGGCATTTTACGGCATGAACTATCGGTTGTAGACGGGTGCCTTATGCGAGGGCCTATGTTTGTAGCGCCACACGAACTCATTCCTTGGATCATGACATGTGCACCCGTGGGTCACCCAGGAATACCTTGAACGGAATGTAGGAATAAAGAAACTGTTTTGGTGGCCAAGAATATCAACAATGATAGAGGAATTCGTCCGTACTTGTGCCACTTGCCAAAAAGCCGATAGAGGTTCCAAGCTAGTTGACGTACCGATACCTGTCGTCTATCTAGTGAAGTCTTGGTCCAAGATTGTCATTGACATCATGGGCCCATTTAGTTCTGCTTTTGAACATCAGAAAAACTGCTTGGTCAATACATGTTTTTACAGCAAATGACCTGAAGTCCAGCTTTGTGATGAAGTGTCTGTTGTCAATATCATACGATGATTGCGGCACCTGTTCGCTCGCTTCGGGCTCCTAGAAGAAATCGTGACGAATAATGGACCACAGGTTACTAGCCATGAGTTTGACCGTCTTCTCCAGTTGCATGACATTAGGCATGCCCGGACGGTACCGTATAACCCAGCTCCAAATGGGATTGTGGAACGTTTGAACCGTTAATTGAACGAGATCATACAAGCATCGCCGCTTTCTGGTATGCCCTGGAGAAATGCAGTGATCGAAGCCCTATTGACTTACAGAAGCTCACATCATAGAGCGACTGACAAGACACCGGGATAACTCATGTTTGGCCGGCTAGTAAGAACGAAGTTGAGTACTGCGCATGCAGTGAAGTTGAGCGATCGTAACATACTACTCATACCGCGGCTATTCAGTAGTAGGACCGGAGCATATATTTTGACATCGTACAAGCCGCAGGAAAAATGCAGAAAGGAAAATCAGAGTGCAGCATCGCTCATAATGGTCCCTGCTACTTAACGGAACTGAGCATTGACGTCTGCGACAACCGTAAAGGTCTGGGGTCGAATACCGCGTGCAAATGAGTGGTTTTGTTCCAAGTCTTGTTTAAATGCTTAACCCATGTGTTTGTTTGTCGAGTAAGCAACCCTCGTGCCATCCGCGTTCTTGGATCACAACACGCACACGATCCCAGTCGGAAAATGTACGAACTTACAACCGGCCGAAAGGTCAACGCCACACAGCCCTGCACATCAATGATGCAAGCAGGCGCACACTAACTACCACGTCCATGCTGTGTGATCCCCGACACACCAACACATCAACGTCGATCAACCCATCACAGGACAAAGAGCACACGCGGCGGTTTTGACCGAATTTTGGGCTGACGGAGGTGGTGTATACGCATCAAGACCGCCTGTTTGCCCTACACTTGTGTTGAGGCTCAAGCTGCGTTCTGATTGGTCGTGTCGTCAACACCCAACGATTCATTAGCCCACGCACATCAGAATGACGCCACTGATTGTAAACGTCAGCATATAGTGCTTACTGCTACTGACTCACGAATTATATGTGCCACTGTTATTGCCTGTCTAGCTTGATGCTCCTTGCACCCGAATAGGGACACAACAATGCACATGCTGACGTTGACTTCGAACGGGAGCGTTCATTTGATCCGGATGCACAAATGAAACCTTATTTGAATGATCACAGCGTAAGGCTAGCTCAAGTGCAACTCAACGAACATTCCATCTCAGGCCATCCGTCGTTTATGTACCTGTAACAGCCGACAGTCGTGATTTACCTAAATTTGAACTGTGTTGCATTGATCGTGATCCCATAAAATACTGAAAGTTCGTTCGACAATTTGAGTGTTATTTCAGAGGGAAGGTAGCAGAGGACGGCCAACGGACGTTGTACCTGTTGCACCACTGCCAGGATCCTGTGAGTGAAGCCATTGATCATTGTATTCTGCAGATCTCTATGATCAAGCGCGCAAGGTACTAAGCGATGGATTCGAGCATTCTTGTCATGTTGCCCCCACTTTTCGATGATCTATTACCTACGGGAAGGACTATACCCAATTCGACAAACGCTCTTTCCAAATTGTCACTAAAGATGTACAGCTGTGAGATAGTCCTAACCCGGATGGACTAGCCGTGCGATCCGGACTTTGTAATCAACTTGGAGAGAATAATTAGGTTACTGCCAGTTAACATGCAGTACACGTAATCAGAAGCCGTAGACCGTGTATCGACCTGTGATTGGGAGTTTAATTTCGAACCGTTTTGCGAGTTTATTTCCCAACGTGGTCGAAATGCCAGGAGTAGTTTCGGCCAGGTTGCCTGCAACATTCATCAGGGAGTCGCCAAACCAATATTTGATGTATGATGTATGCCTAAGCGCCATCCCTGTGTTTTCTCATCAACCTAATATTCGATACTCATACCCGAACCACTCTGTGTTGTGTTCAACAGAAATAATCTGTCGTTAATAGTCTGCCGCGCGAGTAGCCATTCCTGATCGGGACCACTCGCGTGACAATTCATAGTAGACATTGCGCGCTCCGTTCGGAACCCACTGATTACTTGAATGACACTATGGTCGTGAACGATTGAGGTTTGCCTATTGTAAACGTGGAGTAGATATCTTTGGGTCCAACCGTGTTTTTAATTTGGGAATCCGCGTACGGGATACGCGTAACACAATCCTCAGATGTGGATGGTTGCGGGTAGCACGATACAAACTCAATCGAAATAGGTGACAACTCTCCTGAGGAAGTGCACACGAGGTAGTTGAAATTTTCAGTGTTACAAATTGCCTCTAAATTTGTGCTCTTCTCAAACCACTTATATACAAACAATACTACACACGAAGCCCCAACTGTCTGGCTTCATCTGCACCAAATTTGGTGTGGAGACATTACGACTGATTACTATTCGACGTTTGTTCACACAAACGATTGCTATGTGTCGGCGCAGTTGAAGGCAACATCATGAAACCGATAGCCATATTCATTCATTCTCTTGCGCGCAATCGAATGCATTGCTGTTTTCATCTTTTCATCTTATTTCATTTGCATTTAAATTGCGGTATTGTTGCTGTTGACCATTTTCGTCGCTGATTCTGGTGACTAGTAAATCGACAGAATCTATTGATTTTGTGTCGATTTCAGAGGAGTGAACTGAATGATAATCAAAAGTGTGTTTTCGATAGTTCAAATGAAGAGATTTTTGCACATTTTACACGAAGCCCAAATACTATCTCCCATAAGCGTGTTACAGTTACTGACAACTACCGATGGCACGGGAGGATAGAGCGAAAACCTCCTTTTGTGTGAACGGACAGCAATACGAATTCCACTAGGATGCCGCTCGGCCATTGTCATGTTCCAGCCACATTGAGGCGTCTCTAACTTCATATACTGCATGATCGGGAGGGAGTAATCGTTTGTGGGGTTGGCATTGTTACATTCTCCAATACGGTGTCAGAAAATACAAGAAGGTTGTGGACAGTGTCACGACGAATCAATGCAGGTGGTTTAAAATTGGGCAATAATAAATGCTAAATCGACCACAGTGAAATTATCTGCCTGAGACACGCAGAGTTGACCGTTCTCCCGGTGTATAACATATCATTCAGCTCCGAAGTCAACGTCTTGTGTTTGGTTACAGCCAGTTAACGTTCACATATTTTGCCTACTACTGTAGTGAGGACGAGCGACCGCACGATACTACTCACATCACTGTTATTCAGTAGTGGGGCCAGAGCGCAAATTTCGACACTGAAGTGGCCGCAGAAAGAATGCAGGCAGAAACATCGGAGTGCACCATCGCATGAAATGGCCCTTGCAACATAAACAGCATTGGCGTCTGTGGCAACGGCAACGTTCTGGACACAGTACCGCACGCAGATGAGTGTTTTTGTTTATAGTCATGTTGAAACGCATAACCCATGTATTGATTTTCCCGATAAAAATCCGTTGTGCCGTCCGCATTCTTGGCTCACAGCACTACCTGATAACGGCCATACTCCATGTTGAGACAGAGTACAAAACCCCGAACTGGCTAGAGACAGCGAAGGATCCACGCGGACGACTGGCGCGCTAGGCACTTCGGTTACAAGAGTTCAATTTTACCACTGGACACGTCGATGACAGAAACAGCGTGGAACCTGACACAATGTCGCGACCAATACAGGAAAATGACCCGGCGAGTGAAGTATTGGCGTATCGGTCGCTGCGAAACAGATATTGATCAATAGACATCACGATACTAAACTAATGTTGTGGGCCAAGAACTCGGATGGCACAAGAGAAAGCAACACACGGGTTAAGCGCTTAAACAGGACCACAAACAAAACCACTTATTTGCACGGGAAACTTGGTCCCAGATCGTCTCCTCTGTCATATACGTGAATGCTCAGTTAATTTACGTTCCACGTACCCATAACCATTTCATGTGATGCTATACTCCGATGTTTCTTCTTGTATTTTCCATTCGGCTACTTGAACGTCAAGTGGTATGCTTTGCCCCACCACTGAATAACAGCAGTCTGATTAGTATATTACGATCGGTCATCCTTACTACATTCCGTCCTCCGCAAAGATTGTTCCAGCCGCAGCAAAAGCCTTCCAGTATCTCTTCGTTCTCTCGACGATCTGCGTGTCGGCGTCGGTGATTTTGACACACCTCGTGTGCGCACTCTTCTTCTCGGGATGCCAAACCATTTGCAAAGCTGGCCTCCTTGCAAACGACGTTTATTCTTCTCATTCTTAATCAAGCACACTGGGCCATGCCTGTCCACTACCACATACAGTCCTCTCCACTGTACCAGGAACTTCCTAGATCCGAGTCCCTATACTTAAACTTCGAATCAATTTCGGCCACATAATCCTGCAGTTGACTGCTCCTTGGAAACTCTTTCTGCGTTCACCAAGTTTTGGTTGACCACTCTCCGAGCTTCTGCTAATTCACGCATGCTCATCCGTCGGTCTCCCCATAAACCAATCTCTTGATCGACCGGCAGGCGTGGCACGCGCCCGTACATTAGATCGAAGGGCGACTTCTTTGTTGCCTCTTGTGGTGAACAGAATGGTTTACGCAATGGACAGCAGTGCTTTCTGCAAACACCCTTGTTTACGTCACTCCACTTGGTTGAGGATGATATGGCGTCGTGGGAATTCTCTTCATTCCCAAGCGCCCCAAACAGTTCCGAAATTCCTCACTTTCAAAGCAAGGACCTTGATCAGTCAATGCACTTCGCGGAATTATATGATCTGCAACGATGTGTCCCATCCCATCCAACCATACTATGCTTGCACTCTAATCGAGTATATCGGCTGCCTCGATCCATCTGGTGAAGTGTTCGGTCATGACTATGATGATTTCCGGATTTGCTTATTGCAAAGGGGCTCATCACATCCACCGACCATAATTCCCAGATCTCACTGACCGGAATTGGTTGTGTGGGATACTGACTGGGGTACTTGGAGCTCTTCAGCAGCTGACATTGCTGGCACGCCAGCACTAAATTGTTAACATCCTTTTTCATTCCCGGCCAGTATGCTCTTTGCCCCAGCATTTCATAAGTTCGATGACATCCCGTATGAGCCAACTGATGACATTCCTTCAAAATTGCCTTTCTCAACTCCGTCGGTATGACAGGCACGCCTATTCCATCCCGCAGTCGGCGCATTAAAATTCAGGCACTATTCAACCGTAAGTCTGACCAGTGAATTTTGGAGGGTTTCACCTCCGGAATCCCCTCGTTCTCCGGTGGTTGTTCTCCCGATAGAAGTTGATCAATCACCATTCAGATTGTCATGTCCGTCCTCTACGCTGCCTGTAACATCCCAGGATCGTTTTTCACTTCAATACTGTTGACTCCGATCATATCCTTGTGAACTTCATCCATGTGCTGCGTTCGGGAAAGCAGATCAGGAACATAGTTCTCTCTTCCAGCTACATGACGAATTGTGAAGTCGTACTCCTGCAATCGCAATGCCCAACGAGCCAGTTTCCCTCGGGGATCCTTCGCCGATTTAATCCACTCCAATGGTTTGTGATCTGTTTCCACATGGAAACGTCGGCCGAGCAAATAAGGCCTCCATTTTTCCAATGCCCACACGATCGCCAAACACTCCTTTGTCGTTGAATAATTTCGTTCAGCAGGAGTTAATACCCGACTGGCATATTCCACAATACCGCCTTCCTGTTTTAGTACAGCTCCGATTCCCACATCGCTCGCATCCGTCGCGACAATGAAGCTCTGTCTAGTCACTGGTAACTTCAGGGTCAACTGTCTCTCCCTCATCAATTGTTGGATCTTGCAGAACGCTTGATTAGCTTTTTCTGTCAACGGAACTCGACAATTCTCCTTCAGAATTTCGTACGATGGCCTGGCCAGTTCATTGTGGTTTTTGATGAAGCGACTGTAGAACCCGACACGACCAAGAAACTGTCGCAACGTCCTATTCGAAGTTGGCACTGGAATGGCCTCGATGGTTAAACCTCACGCTGACCGACCTTGTGACCGAGGAGTACTACTGTTCGTTTCGCCAGTTGACACTTTGAACTGTTGATCCGAAGGCCGGCTTGTTCAATCTTGTGCGGGTCAGTGAAGAATGAAACAGCTGTCCGGCAGCGCTTCTGGTGACCAAAGCTATATGACGAAGTCGTTAGTAATGGTGCCAATTGTAACATCTGTGTGCAATCCAATCCCACCACTGAAGCTTCCAGGGTCCTGCTTTAAACAGTTGCATAATTTGACCCCAACCACCGTGTATGAGTTGATGTGATGGGACCATTACCGATATCGAAGTGTGGAAATAAATATATTCTTGTAATCGTTGAATAGTTTACCAAATGGTGTGAAGCCTTTCCTATGCCAAACCAAGAAGCTTCTACCATATCATCGTTGTTCGTTAACGAATAGGTCGCTCGTTTCGGTACACCCGTTGAGCTGCACTCTGATCACGCCGCTGCGTTTAAAAGTCGCCTCCTAGAGGAAGTTTTTCGTATGTTGCGTATACACAAAACCCGAACAACTCCTTATCACTCTCAGAGTAACTGCTTGTTCGAACGAACCAGTCGTACTGTAATAACAATTCTACGTACCTTTATTGAACGACACCTGTCAGATCGTTGGGACGAAGTCCTGCTATAGTGTCTCTTAGCCTATAGGGCTGCCGTTCATTCGAGCACACGGTACGCACCTTCAGTACTAACTCTAGGCCATTAACTATGCCTACCAATTTAAGTATTAACACCGCTGGCGCCAGCCGAATGCATAGGGTTACAACAATTTCAAGGAGTTGGGCGAACGAATAAGAATCGCCTAAAAATTTGCCACCCAGCATCAGTCGAAGTCGCAATACCATCAGAAAAGCTGTTATGACCGTACAACAAGCGGACCAGTTTACTGCATCGGGGATCACGTCTGGTTGTACAGACCAAAACCACCATTGGGGGCTGTCCACAAGGTTCGTCGCCCGTGGCAAGGTCCGTTTGTAATTGTGCACGTGTTGTCACCCGCTCTATATACAATTCGCGGTACCACAAATCCAAAGACAGATGTATTTACGGTAAATTAAAACCAATTAAAGGTAGACCAAATGCCGGAGGAAGCCCAGATGTGATCTCTGCCAGTACCATCCGGCAGTGTTCCGATCGCGGAGCAGACAATCTAAATTCCAGCCCAAGATGGTTGCGGCAACATCGGCGGTACCGAGGCACTGCAGTCAGTACCTCGTTGAGAGAGGCACAGTGTAACAATACAGAAACTGTGGTGAATATTCGGGGATTTAGGTTATTTCAAAATTGAGCATCACCCACACTTGATCGTAGTCTTCGCATTCAGGTAAGCCTTTCGGCTAGCCCACTTCGAAAGAAAGCATTAGACTCGAGTTTCGCTCTTATTAGAGCTCATCAGTAGTGCATATCCTTGTCCGGATCGGAGTTTCCACTCTGACTCTCGTACTTGTGATACTAGCGTGTTAACCACAACGCCAGGCATGGCCGAACAATCAAATCCAAACGCTCAACCACAACCTTGTATGAATAGTGTTCAGTGTGCCCGATCATTTCGAAAGGAGAATGAACAGAATCACTCTGTTTTATCCAATCGATAACCCCGTGATCAGGACTTCTCAGTTAGGTTGAAGTTACGGTCTTCATTGAACCAACTGAGCGTTGTGGTCAACACGCTAGTATCACAAGCACGAGGGTCAGAGTGGAAACTCCGATCCGGACAAGGATATGCACTACTGATGAGCTCTAATAAGAGCGAAACTCGAGTCTAATGTTTTCTTTCGAAGTGGGCTAGCCGAAAGGCTTACCTGAATGCGAAGACTACGATCAAGTGTGGGTCGTGCTAAATTTTGAAATACAGAAACTGTTGCGCATGCAATTAAAACTTTTTGCTGATGTACTCTCCCTTGTTATCTATTTAAGATCGTCCGCCTACGTCTTATTCAACGTGTCCCGCACGACATAAACGTCCCTAGAACTGTGACATTTGATTCCCCCTGGACTAACTTGTCTGAACGGTTTAAAATCCCTTTGTTGCTGGTGCATTGATTCTCGTGTCGCATCTGGCGTTGTACGGATCACCACCTCGTCTCTGTATCATCAATACACTGGGTGTGAATGTTCGTTACTTCTCTCCTCTGGTTTTGGATTGCGTCGGAACTGCCTGTGATCGCTGTCCTGTGTGTAAATTGCATTCGTCATCCCGTTACATAACCATAGTCAGTAAACCAGTCTAGTTTGCCGGGCTTCCGTTTGGCAATTTGTGTTTTCAACCTGATAATCTCAGTGAAATTTCCGTTTATAGTTAGGCAATTATACGACTGAGTCAAAATACGGAACTCTGTTACAACGCAATCCAAAGAAACAACTTAACTGTTACAGTCAATAACTTCAATTTGGTTTTTAAATGTCCTTGACCTCCCAGTTTACAGAGATTGTTTCTCTCCAGAATGAAATGAAACTACTATATCCTGACGCAATAGAAAAAGTCTAGGCTTAGTTGCAGGAATCCCTAATTCCTGATCATAGGTTATGTTGGTCGTCATATGACGTTGCTATTAATTAATTACGTGGTGTGGCTGTTGGTCTCATCACGTGACTGCCGAAGCCCGTTCAAGTGATTGAAATGTTTACTATGGTTTGTTTCACAGTTTTTGTATCCTGAACTGAGTTGCTTGAGAATGTTAGACTTGTTCACAAAAGGCGTATCTTGTTGTTTCGTACACAGTTATTTTCGATGAGTAGTAGTTATTTTTGTTAGAGCAAAATTTTCACGGCCGACGACATAGAAATGCTTGATATCTATCAATCTGGAAACTTTTTTGTTTACAAGTATATTTACTTGAACTTTACCTGAACGTTTCTGAAGCCACTGAGTGTATTCTGTCCAACCATCAACCGAATCCTGTTGCTTTGGTGAATATACTTCCTGTTTAGTTTGGGTTGTTTTTTCCCGTGGGCATTGCGCAGCTGCATAATTACGGTTACAATTCGCTTGCTTAATCGAACACCTTGTTACTGTACACTTGCGTTGAGTCAAAATTGTCACCTCGTCTACTTTCTTCAGTATCATGTAAAATCACTTTTGTTCAATCAGTGTTTCGATGTTAGTTTCCTTAACCGTTGCGTTTCCTTTAGCACATAGGCTTAAATCAGTCAAGCGTTTTGTGATTGGCCTGCAAACGAGCCAGCATTTACCACAGCCACAAAATGGGTTGAGAAAGGGTTTTTGCAAACAGTTTCAGCCTGTGAGCGAAAGGAAGCGCAACGGCTAAGGAAACTAATTTACATACCTTCCTGCAACCCCGGTGACCCTGACCCCCGTGGACTAGTGGATCACTGCTTGTCGGGGAAGTTGCCAGTTCCCAGAAAACATTGTGTGACCAGAAGTAACAAATTTCACTTGTGAGTGACCTTTACCTTTGCCATGGTCATGCACGGCTTCGGTCTTCACAATCAACCTAAGTCATCGTGACAACTGTTGTTGTCATCCCCATTAAACGCATTGACTGTACTGTCTAGGATTTTGTCTGGTTCGTTCCCTTTGACCTTGTTGGTTGCTAGTCGCAAACCCCATAAATACGAACGGGTTTGTGACCATGTTGTCTTCAGACTGAGTGACATAAAGAGGCTCTGTTCGAAGGTCAGTCTTCCTCTGTGTTCATGTGGTGGTCTCGGGTTGTCCATTACTGTTATACATCGTGCTATTATCCGCCGTTTCACTGATCGTTATTCCGCCTCTGTTTACGCGCTCGTAGGCCGTAGATCCAGTTACAACAGTGCTTGAACTGCAACCTGTCACATATTCACGGGTCGTGGGTTAGATCACCCGACGTGCACGGTGCTGAGGAGACCTAACTAGGTCGAAATAGTTGTCCACCACTTTGCTAGTGATCACTAGGACCAACAGTTTGCAATGTGTTTGCGATGTGTTCGTAGGTCTTACGACTGTTTTGTCCATCAGCCTGTGTGAGCTGGCCTCTTGAAGAAACCAGTTTCGCCTGCAATTTAATCACCCAGCTCAAGTTCCATGATAATTAATTAGTTTGTACGGCTCAGTGGCGTACACTAGTCAACGTAGGATTTGAGAAATTGGGTACGACCTAGAAGCAATTGAGCTATGATCAGGCTCAGTCAAAACATTTAGGCTCAAGTTACACATTTTGCTCGGCTTCATCAGAGGATTATTATGCTGTTTAAACAACGGTCGTGTATGTGCAGACCTGTAGTGACCAGCAATCGTGTGGTTTCTCTAAGGATCCCGGCTGCAACCGTGTTTTCCCGCTTGTCTGTTCTGTACGCATGATTCTTTGTATGCCTGCAATAGGAGGCCTGATATAAACTCATTGCCACTTTCTTCAGTCGTGCAACTAATTGCACGCAGCAAATGCTTGCCCTTTTCTTAACGACTCATCTATTATGCTTTCCTTCAAGGTCGTTTAATCCGAACCCTTTCGAGCGTTGTTTAACGCACTCGAAGGTTCCACGCACTTTTCACCTAGCGCACTTTTGAGTGCCGCCGAGTGGGCTGTGACTTATCTCGCGCTTCTTTTCTTCTTCCTCTTGGTTGCTGCCGTTGGTCCCAGACTAGGCTAGAGCTAACCACTTTTCATGTTTCCAAACATTGCTGGAAATATACGGTTTGTTTCCTAAACTCACTGTCTTCTCTAGTTCGATGCCTGTTGGGACTACGTTTCAATTGCTTTTCAGGAAAGGCGTTCTAAATTGTTAGTGGATGAGGGTCTAGCGCGTACCCACTTGTCCATTACAGACCTCCGTATACCGACTTTTTTCACAAATAGAACGTTTGTGATTAGTTGACAGGCAATTTTCGGTTTCGATTAGCGTGTGTATTTTGAAGATGGAGTCCACTTTTGTTGACGTAGTTCACACATGTAGCACATAACAACAGCGTTAGTTTTATTACCACGATTTTCTTGTTATGTCGATCGTACACAATAATTTGGGGATCACTGTTGATCTGCTTTGCTTGTTAACATGCAGTTTGACTTCTGTAGCAGAAAATAAGAAACAGGATATCACCATCATTCAGACGCAATCCACTTACTGACCCTTGAATCGTCAACTGCGTGTCTACAAACGGTAATTAAATTATCACAAAATAGAGTAGTCTAAAAAAATCATCTCAGCAACTGATTGTGCTCGTTTGGTGTCAGATCGCTACTTGGTCAGAATACTAATATTGGTACTCGCACCTCTTACACATATATACCCATGTATCCACATATAAGTATATAATGGCGAATCATTTACATCGAGATTCTGTCGCACCAATTACACACAAAGTTGGAATAATGCATATATTTACCACTGCCTGGGGATAGATATCTAGCCACGCATTCATCAGGCAACCATGTTAACCAGTGCGCCATTGACCGCACATTCATAATCATCATCACTATAGCAACCATGAGCCTGTAGAGTTTTCATTATTGTGTACTTCATTTTGCTAACATTGCGTAAATGATGCATCAGACCACATCGTATATTTTGGTTTGACTGGAGTAAAAACAACAACAACATAACACGTTTTCGAATAAACTCTGTTATACGTGCTTGCTAATTCTTCCTATGACGCCAGTGGTTGTCATCCAGTTTAAAACATCATATTTGTTGGATTAATTTTCAGCTCTGGTATTTCGCATCCTCAGCTACGTTTGGAACAATCCGAATACTTTCCAGCGTCATTGGACCCATCACGAACATTGTGAATTGTTGGTGAGTCCAATCCTCGACTTCACTCGTAATTTTTGTATCGATAATTATTGTAGTTCATACATCTGTTCCACTCATCATCATCATCATCATCATCATAGACAGCAATACATCAGTGGTTCACACTGATGCTTAACTGCCACACAA
>JTDE01005088.1:11407-23217 GCA_014338405.1 Paragonimus skrjabini miyazakii
ACCAGCGTGTGCGTAATGCAGCGCCATATAAAGTCTAAGAAGGCTGTGGACAGATGGCTGATAAACATTTGTGGAACACAGAAAACTGTTCTAATGTTAGAGTCCATTATCTGTAAAAATATGGGTTGCCATTTAGACAACCTGTTAAACTCAGACCGACTAAAATTCTGAAGAAAACCTTTCCCATGGTTGATGTGAAACGCTAGATGTGGACATGCATAATTCACGTACTACCTGCTACGCCTAGCAATTCTTAGACCTGGGTTGAAAGCAGAAATTTGTCCAAGTGTGATGCAGTTCAGTTCTCTCGTTGCCTAACACTCTTTGTGAGTACTTTATGAAGAGTGTTTCCCACACTGACTGCACACTTCCTCACCTCAGTTTCTTGATCGGTAGAACACTGTATTGTTTGGGATCAGGATGAGTTCCAGCACATCGAACACCAGGAAACTGACATATTGCAAAACAGCGACCCACCGGTTGATGTGCCACTTGACCTAAAGCCTGACGATAATACAAAACGAGTTGATTGGGCATAACGTCAAATGGAAGAGCTTATATATTTCCTTGTATATTTGTCCGAGAACTGAACGGATTACATCAATAAGCTCAGCCTCTTTTTGGCAGAGGAAGTTTCTTAGACAATACTTTCTAAATAACCCTTCTGGAACCAAACAGTTGGTCCAATCAGGCACTTACTGAGAATGTTGGCCTCAAGTGGACTGGCGAAGAACAAATCATGTATATTATGCCACGACCGAACTGAGTCTTTTCGTGACAACAATGTATTGCTAGACCACGAGAACCTCTACTCAACTGCTCCTGTTCTTAATCTTTTTCCGTTTTTATGGTACACATTTTATTTGAGTGAAACCACAAGTGATATAGCAAACATCGCTTGTGGTGACGGTTATTTGCAGGCGTTTTCAGTTTTCAGTCACTGTGACAGGCGAATCCGGTAGTACGTGTTGTCAACCGCGTGCGTACCTGCACAGAGTAGTATGACAAATTATTGATCACTTGGGAGGGATTAGGCAGTTAGGCCCGAGTCAATGGACACACTGCAGAATCACGTTCGAAATCGTAGCAGTGCAATATTTTGCGTATGCAAAAGGGTGTTAGGAGCGATACATTTAAACAAAACGCACAACGACCGCTCAATGTTTGACCAACAACACCAGCGTTTTATCCCAGGCAATTGAAAGAACCACATTACCTCAAGAAGCTTCACGTAATTTTGAGAACATTTGTGCGCGCCTTAACAGTAGTAGCAAAACGTAAACTTTTCATTCGTTGCCTTCATGGGCTGAATTAGGTCATCACCACCAGTTGAATCAGATTACTGGGTTATAAATTTTAAGTAGCGCCACGCAACAGACCTGCCGGCTCGTCATTGCTATGGTTGCACACTTCACCAAACTGCATAATCTCCAACCTTGAAAGACCTAGTGGCAAATAATAAACGTTTCTCAAGAGACAGACAAAAAACAGCAGGGGCGTTGAATAATTACAACAGACAATCATTACAAATGGCAATCAGGACATATAACTAATGGTGACACCAGGAACAGAACCCGCGGTCAGAGCGCCAAACTGAAAACCGTCATGAAAATAAGGATGACGATGCTGATCATGGGGATTATGCTGATAATAGTGTTGTTGATGATGAGGTGAGCGTTAACAAGCCTACAAACAAATGCGATTCAAATACAGCAAAAACGTGCTGACGACCGCACAGTTCCAATCTGGTTTGTTGATGAAATAAAAGGGAACCACTCACCCGACAGTGAATCCACCGTAGGAAATATGGACCGAAATATTCTTGCCTCAATTCATGTAGATGATATTCAATATCACCCGTAAATTTACACGATCTGGAAGACAGACTGTGGATCGACCGGTGTTGCACAGTCTGATCTAACTGATACCAGCTAGGCTTCTGTTTTCCTTCGTCCCACAGGCCAGGCTATTGAGTCACAAGCTCCAATTTCGTTTTCGCAAAATACATAAAAATATGTCTTTGGACATCGGACGTTGTTAGGTGGGTCATGGAAGTTGTGTACAGTGTTAGTTGAATTTAGCTTCGGACAGCCGAAACATGTTACTACACTGACAGTGACCGCATTATGTCTTTTCTACAATGATGTCGCAGCTTTGGACGGAACGACGCTTACAGACCACGGTGAGCTCCGAGGAGCACCTTGTCGGAGTTCTTTGCACCCAAAGACATTCCTGTGGTCAATAAAAGTGGTGGCTATCTACTCCGACTGTATACAGCTCAAAAGATGGCTATCACAAACTCTCGTTTGCATCTGTATACGAACGATATGTTGACGTGGACATATCCACGAAGTGGTTATCACCGTTTGCATGATTACGTAAGCGAATGACAACGTTACACTCGCGAAGTTCGTGTCACGTGAAGTGATGCGCTGAGTTGAGGGAATCTTAGATCACAGACCGATCAAATACGATTAATTCAATTGCCGCTGCGTCTACTGTGGATCCCCAGGTCAGTGACGCAGGGTAAACGTTAGTCGTCCAAAAACTCAAGGATAAGGACCATTTTTCAAAATTTTGTCACCGTTTTCCTCCAAGAGTTTGTCATATCTAATATCTCTGAGAGGATGTCGAAATAACTTAAGGAGGTCACGGTGACAGCTATTCAAACAATCGTTATCCCCTATGGGAAACTTCGGGAATCGTTGAAGGTCAGGTTTTCAGTTGGTTGACCAGTAGTAAACATACTGCTGGTGAAATCACCGCGATCAAACACGTTCACATTAATGCTGTGTTGTTGATCTTGCTGACTAATCTGTCCATGAGGTACAGCCTACCCATCCGGCGCAGACCGAGGAGATCCAAGTTGGAGTTCTCAGTATGATAACAAGTGCCCTATGTCTGGGCATTGATCAGAGTGACCGTGCACCTATTCAGCCCAGATAATTGCAGGGTGCCACCGGAATCACTTCCGGGGATAATGTTTGTATAACTTAGGTTCAGTCTACTGATCTGCCACCAGGTGCTATGACAAGTTTCTGTAATAACTGACGTTGTCTTTATTTTTGTCGCTTATTTTGAAGATCAAATTACACAATGTCATTTGAAGAAAGAACAGGTAGTGAAACAAAAATTTGAGCAACAAAAGTTTCAAAGAACAGGAAAAATCACAATAAGCTGTCTGTCAAATATCGAGCGCTGCATGCTCAACAAAAATGTACAACTGACATGTCCTTCCACGAAAGTGGCGAACGTTAATAATTCCAGTCATCAACTGAAAGTCACTTTTATATGTTAACAACGAGGAAGGACGAAAGTGAAGAAGGGGTCTCTCAAAATCAAAAGCTCTTCAGAGCACAGAGCTGATGCCACATTCAAAGCTCACACATCGGGACGGAGAAATAACCTTAATAATGAAACAACCGTCAGAAGGTAGCAACGCCAGGTTCCATTTAAAAATATCTCACAGAATTTCAAGGAGCCTAAAACAGTCAGTAGGCATAATTCAGTTGCAGTGTAGGAGGGCGGTCTCAGTCGAAGAATCGCATTTCAAGAATATGGATACACAATACTTAGAAAAGGGATGATCACAGGCGAATGATAAATAAAGTCTGCGTCACAGTCTTTAGTATGGAGAGCTTATTGAATGGCAGTATTATGAGAATCGATCCCGTACTTCACAACCCTATCCGTCCAGGTAAATTGGCTTCGGTGGCAGTCCACTATACTGATGTCCAGTATCGCAGCAGCGCTTTCACGAACTGCACCGACGTCGGGTTTGACGAGCGAGTTTGCCATTGGTACTCGTAGCTGCCTGAAGAGTATGTGGCCCAGATTGTGCAGCTGTTGCGCAAGGTCTCTGGCCACGTGGATGTGTCGAGCATAACGCACATCGAGGGTGATCCATCATGATTGGAGAATAAGAGATAGATTTCCGGACCTTAGTCCGAAGAAAGCCGCATCGAAGCTGGATGGCACGAAAACAGATCCTGGTAGAATGTGATCTGGATTGAACAACAAACGATTGGATACTTGAAGGCGAGACACTTGCTGAGGACGACGGTCATCCAGCGTATTGTAAACCTCATCCATCCACACGTCGTTGGCCTCCCCTTTTTCGTCACTACCACATCCTGAACGCGTAATGGGACAATGGCGTTCCTCATGACAGGGCCAAACGAATCATCTTCGACCATGTTTTTTAGACCTAAACATTGACTGGACAGCAGTCTCTCTATTCGTGATTTGTTTGAAATAGGAATGGTGGTGAACAAACGCAGAATGCCTAGACCGCCCAAACGAATCGGGGTGTGGATGTAGCTGATTGGTGTGTTTGGGAAGTGCAAGCCGCTGCTGGACTGTACAGCCCATAACACTGAGCATGTTTCGATGGGCTGGTCTCAAACCTAGCGAGTGATTCACCTTGGGAGTTAGATGTTGTCTCCCAAGGTAGGCGCGCTGAAGTGGCTTCAGGAGAGCTTTGGCTGGTTCATACAGCATCGTACGAAGCTGCAGTCAGTGACTGGTGAATGCTTTTAGGTGAACGGGACACCGAGATAGGGCACACTGTCGGTGACGCTCAGTGAGTGGATAATGTCCGGACCGAAAGGAATAGACTGGTCACCAACAGCACTTGCGTTGTGCTTACGGTTGCCTCAGGTGACCATGATATAAGTCTTTCGCTTATTGATGTTCGGTCCGGATAGCTTCAAAATACTAATGGCGGCTGCAAGCTTCTCAGAAAGGATCAGATAGTCGGTGTACGAGAAACCATTGACTAGTGCAAATCATCCACTGCCATGATGAATAGCAACGGAAACAGTGGGTCACCCTGGCAAACACCACGATGGGACCGGAAGACGAGGCTTTCATGGGTGACGAAAACGTTCCGATAAGAATCAGCAGTGTAATGCGTTGCAACGTCAAGCAACGATAGTTTAACCCATGACTTATTATGTTTGCTGATTTTAAACTTACATTTTCGTTCTGATGCGATAAGTC
The DNA here is from genome assembly GCA_014338405.1 of Paragonimus skrjabini miyazakii. NCBI lineage: Eukaryota > Metazoa > Platyhelminthes > Trematoda > Plagiorchiida > Troglotrematidae > Paragonimus > Paragonimus skrjabini miyazakii. Next base: position 16,409 of record JTDE01005088.1, read on the forward strand.
CAACTGTAGTTATGACTAGGTTAATTGGATTAATTAACGAAAAAGACCACGATTTACAGGCACGCATTTTTTCATGCTATAATGAATTGCTAGAGTTCGAAGTACAGTTCAGATTACTATAGATATCAGTTGGCAGGTGTAAACAGAATTTGGTTTAACGAGTTCGGAAAAGGCCTACAAGGCTGAAGATTTTTTGATGAATACCAACTGACATGTTATTACAGTAGGAATCAACAACGGTAAACTGTGAGATAGTATATGTGACGAAAATTGATTTCTGACAATTAGTTCACACATAGAATAAAGCCATAATGGCAGATATACATAAGACTGAAACTTCTTCCATGAAAGCGGCTAGCTCTAAATAGAAGTATCCATCTGATTTAACAGGAAAAAATAATTAATATTTTCAAAAGCCTGGGCAGTAGGTTTGTGCTGTGGTTATATAATCAGAGCCTCTTATCGCCATCTTCGTTGTTGTACTGGTAAAAATGATGGTAATGACTTCAAACCTCGGGTTGTTGACTGTTTTAAGCCATCGGGGTTGGATCCAAACTATTTTCCCCCTATAATATCACCGTGAGTGTTCAAAGTGTTTCCTACCGAATTTCGCTCCAGTGTACAGACCGGTCACTGAACAGAGAAGAGGTTGTATTTTACTTCCAACTGTTTGACCAACTACCTTTCTACAAGATCTGATCTTGTCATCTCTCAGTGGTGAATTATACATTTAGCTGCAAAACACCACAAATCAATGATCGTTTAATACCCTTCTTTGATAAATTCCTAACTAGGCTTTACATTAATTAATTTTGTTTTCCAGAAATGCGTTGAAACTCTGTTCTTTGAACAAGTGGGAGCGTGAACTCTTGGACGGACGATTGGTGTCTCCTTCTCTAATCTCCGAGTTTTTTATTAAGTTGTCGCAATCCTCAATTTGTCATTCAAAATGGTTCTAATTCTCACATGACCACCTTAAACGCAGCCTCCAGTTACCTAACCTGTAGCTGTTTCCGTATGAACGTCAGTTAACAAAAAAATGCTTCTTGGTTGTCTGAATCTTCAGTTCTGTTTTCCAGATGTTAGCACAAAAAGAGTCCATAAATTAACACAGCTTGAACCACGTCAATCCGGTGCTCGACAGCTTCCCTCCATTTATTCTAAAATGTAATCGATCGTGTTCACTAGTTGTCAATCCCAAGAGTCACTGTTTGACGTTTATGTTAGTCAGACGGTTCTACTCACGGTTATACAGTCTAACCGTCCAGTTTAAATGTTCTCGAGTTTAACCGTTAAAGCTGTTTAGATCACCACGTCCTAATCGCTTGCTGTAAAAGATTAAGTTTACTCATGATTGATTAACAGTTGTCACAGCAATTAGTAGCCGTACTGCCCATTTACAAGACGTATCCAGTTAACATGAGCAGTGAAGTAGATGACTGCTAGCTGAGTAGTCCATAAACATGAAGATTGAGTCTTGCAGTCATAGTCCACTATGATTTCAACCGTAAACAGAAAGGCACAAGTAGCTACACTGGCCGACTGTGGTTAATTTTCAGTAAGCATGTATGAACAGTGACTGTTAGACAATAACTGAATGTGGAGAACGTTACTAGAATGTCATTCACCGAAACACACCGAACGTAAGCGTAATGTAACATAGCAACGGTAATCCCAAAGCCAGTCGGTAGATGCGGCAGTCAGTATTGCCTGTGAGGAGAAATGTAACGAAAACACGACGTTACGTATAATATCGTTAGTTTTGCATTCAGACTTACCTTGGATTCGGTCTCTTTCAACTTGCAATATCAAATTCCACTTCTACTTCTACATGGGCTCATCGGCAGTTCACGTGCTGGATACAACCATAATTTACGGCTCCCTTTGGATATTAAGGACAACCTAAACACTGCTACTTAACAAACGTTGCTCTGCAGTTAGATGTGACAACTCCCTTATACCTACTACGAAGTTATTGGCCCAGGACTGGCTCAGAAACCGTGCACCGGGGTTGAGAACCCGATAATGGAAAAGCTACACATTACTGAAGAGCCTTAACTTGACAGAACTACTGGTCTACTGCTTTTACAAAAAAGTAATCTGGTTGAATACGAAAATGGCTATCAGAGTTGGGTGGTGGTTAATTTATACTGATCAAATTCCGCCTATTATTGGTCACAGATTTGTCATTTCAAAAGAATCTGCTGCCGTTCTGTGCAAAGTAGTTTTTCTCAGTCTGAGTATGACCCGAGTAAACTCGAAAGCTTGATGATCTGTATCTTTATGGCTGTGTTTCTAAAGGTTGGTGCCAGGTTGACTTAACTAACGTGCTATTAGGCTTGGACGAAAGATGTGGTCAAAGCGTACGGGAAATAATCCTGATTTACGAATTCACTTTGTCTGATTTTCACAGGTATAGAAAATCTCTTGCAGGTGTATCGTAGCGGTCTGATGCAACGCTGAAAATTATCGTGAGTTGGTTGAACTGCCGGTTGATTGACTTTGAAATTAATAGCTTACTAAGTCAATCCGTTCAGATTTTGTGTCAGCAGACATATACATATCAACATTCAATAATTGGTATAATGAAACGTGCTCTACTGAGAGAATTATGCACAATGTAACAACATTGCTGGCTAAAACACTGCTTCGAGGTCGGGTTCCCAAGTTTGTAGACGAATGACGAAATACACTCATTTGTTCATTTCACGGTTTTCAACCGTCTCACTATTTGTTGGCAGCCTGGGTGACCGACCTAATAGGTTCTACTTTTCTACTGGTTTATTGTTTGACTGACCACGTTTTCGTTAACATTTAATGCTGTCAGGCCGGATGTTTCAATCTTCCGAGCGTAGACGGGTACCAACAATTGCATCACTTGATTTCTTTTCATCTTACGATCAAACTTAGAAGAGACCCAATTCTGGATGGATTCAAATCAGCGGCAGAGCGACAAGTCAAAACGTCTCCTGTGCCCTATCAGACGATCTATGAAGCCACTCCGGAAGCTGTCGCAGGTTCATATAAAAAACGTTTAGATTTTTAGCAAATGGGTCTTTCATAGATCACCAGATCTGCAGCCTTACTTATCAGTAATAATCAATTTGTTATATAAGTTACAAAACAGTTATAACCGCTTGTTTATACTTGTGGCATAGGTTTGTAATATACAGAGAAAACTGTTTTCTTTAGCCACGTGTGCTTTGATAATCTAAGTATAAACAAAAAACTGTAAGCATATTTTCTTTCCTATGTACGTTTGTCCAATTGCTGCCAAATGAATGTTTAGACTGCTGAGTACATCTGTCCAACGATCTCATCTACAGTCACCTCCCATGGTAAAAATGGCCGCAATACAGCGAAAATTTCAGTAAGGGATTATGGAAAATTAATAGAAGTCAGAGAGATGAAAAGTTACCCTTCTAACCCCTAAAAAATTCTGTTATATTTATCCGCAACTTGTCCACAGCCGCCGCCACAACAACACTCGCTACCGTGCCTAAGGTGCTTTGAAGTCATTGTCAATCTGAGGGTACTGATTCATATTCGAGATATCTGAAAAACCGATGATATGGACAGGTCGTCCATAACTTGAGGCAATTCTGTATTCTATTCTCGTCATGTCCCATAATACCAGGTCCCAGGTAAACTGTGAGACAACGCTTGTATCGTATCACAAGTTAGCTCCACTTGCCTCACAGGGACAGGACAATGAGGGCGCCGAACGTGGAAATGTGATTACATACTGTGTACACAGGTTTGAGACTATTATGATACACCATAAACATTTCGTATACTGTATCGTTAACCAGTTTTTATATTTTGTTTCCATAATGAAATTTAGTCAACATACCTACCCCACGTCCCCGAAAAATGTAAATCTTCCTGTTCTCTATCTTGGATTTTTTTTGTTCGAATAACGTACATCGATCTGTACGCTGCTTAACATTCTAAACCTAGCGATATGAAGTATCGCATGATGAAAACCTAGAGGTTTTAAAGTGACTTGTCAACAAACCATAAGCTTAAACTAGATCATATACCTGAGGCAAAAAATACAAACCAATTTAGTGTGTTTTGTAATAAATATTCCTATGAGATGAAAGCGTGTTCACATTTCCACGTATTAGAGGACTGATGTGTTATGTCGTCCTGTCAATATCTCTGAACCGACGAATATTATCCGCATACACTACCCAGCAGACCCAGGTAGTAAACGATCAACCTGAAGTTTCAAGTGATTTTTCAACTGTGAAAGGAGGTATCCATGAGTGCACTCAAATGGGTGAACAAAAGTGACACTAGAAATACTCGGCCTTCTCATCACTATTCATCGTGTGTGAACCGTAATCCTTATTGCATGTCAATTAGAAATCCGGATAACTAAAGCGTTGTTGTTGTGCACATGTGTTGTGCAGGCGTGTGCACTAGTGTACGCAAATAATATGCGTGCGTGTGTAATTCTGACTGCTACTCAAAACGTTGCGTCCCATCAATTTACAATTGACCATGATAGATAAGTGTGTTGTAGGTGAGACATGTTGGGATTCATCTATCACTGTCATTCACACAAACAGGCACACTCACATACATGTACACAAAAATATCCGCTTAGACAGATTATTTTCCTAACGGCTACTCTTCTCATTTTTCATAATCACCAATCCTAATGACCACCCTGTTATGTGATGTTGCCATGAAAGTTTAAAAAGATAGATGGATCACAACATGGGGAATAATTTAAACGCAGTCGGACTATTTCAGTATTGTAATACACAGACTCACATTATAATGTGAACATATTTCACTCACGCTCGTCATCCGTAAAGATAAGGATAAATGGGGGACAAAACAGTTGTTCTTGAGACAAGATAAGAAGGTATAATCGATTTATGTTGTTAGAAGAATCCAACAACAAAGGTGTTAATGATTTGTATTCCAAATCTTTCCAACCAATGATAGATCAATAAGACATCACTTCGCTATCAGATTGATCTTACGTGTATCATTTTAGTTACTGTTATATTACGGCACAAATGCGTTCACTTGAAAATTGTGTACTTCCACACAGCAACAGGCTACAGTGAAGTTCTACCAGGAAGTTGATTGACTGATGTTCAATACGTAAATGACTGCTTTATTCAAGTTCGATGCAGAGAAAATGTAAATAACGGTAATTGGATGAAACCATACTTCCGGTCTTCATAGTAAGCAATTCGAGCCCTCAAAATGGAGTGTTGTTGCTAGATTAGGTTGGCCTTGACCATACCTTTGCTATTACTGGCAAGTCGCTCGAGTCTGCCGATCTCTTCATGGTTTGTAGTAATGCTTTTGAGCAGCCCACATGGATCCCGAAAGCACGTGGCGCGTTCGTCAACCTAGGTCACTTGTAATTTTGTAAAACCGTCAACTTGTCGATTAATGACCTTGTACACTGCATATGTGCGCTTAGTTTCGCTGTACGGACCATAGACCTAACCCTTTCGGGCAGAGGATGTGCATAGACTCTCGATATTAAACGATCGATGTCTCTACTATTTAGCCTGTACCAAATTGGCTAACCATATGAGAAACGCGACATTCCGTCGGCGAGTTTTTGAAAAGTGTGCAAGTTTGCCATCGATAACCCAGATAGTGAAACTGCACAATCTGCTATTTGGGCCATGTATATCGCATATCGCACCGCGCATTAGTCAGTGTGGCTGGCGACGGGTCGAAGAAACCGTAAGACAGCGAACGGATCACGTGATCAAGATATATGAAAGCCTCTGTTCAAGGACGGCAGGTGCCGTCAACTTGGGTTGATCGCGACCACCTAACTCGTTGGCTAGAAGCCAGCTTGTCCTTCATCACTTGTGATTCCACTCACATACCACGTGTCTAGTGTAAACCTGAAGGGATAAGACCATGAAGCATGTGAGTGAGACATTTATGTCCAACCAACCGAAGCTGTTAAGTCATCTGTTAGTCTAGTATGAAAGCGGGATCCTTATCTTTCAAAAAAAATAAACAGACCCTAATGGTAAGATTGAACTTGGGAGAGAAGTACTGAAAATATAGGACAAGAAGTACCTCAGTATAGGAGTACATACTGTTGCATCACATATAAGGGGTGAAGAAGTAAAACGTTTAAGTTGAACCCCAAAACAAGCAATACCTACATCATAAAATGCACCAGCGAAGCGGAAGTAAACGAATGTCAGGAGGCCACAATAACCAAATGATGTGATAAAGAGAACGGGTGATTTACCAAGTGACAGCGGTCTTCGATTGACGTGAACAAAGAAGTAGATATAACTGACATATCCTACTTGAGACGTCAGTACATGTCGTCTCTCTGCGTGGTGGTCAAGGAACAACGTGGTCACAAAATATGAAGATCTTGACTGCTCCATTGAGCAAAGTGGGTAGGTGTCGCCTGCCTGGCTGGGGTCCTCGTGATCACTCAAACCGCTGGTTAGAGACGCTATCTGAGATGACGGTGTGTCGCAGTCAGTGGCGTGCCTGCATCCATGAACTTTTCAGTTCTTCCACCTAGTCTTCTTTTATTCATTTTCTCTGGTCTTTTACGTTATAGAGCCGCCGAATCTTTCGAAATTACGATTCAACACGTTGTGCGACATCATGTAGGTTCTAGCTCCGTCAACAGCTCACGACCCAGATTACCTTCTTCAGAATCTGACAGAAAAGTTGAAGATTATATTCGACGATGTGTTCTAGGAAGACCTCAATTGGCGTACCAAAGCGTAGGTAGTATTTAGCTTACGCCCGGCTACCAAACTTGCTTACTAGCTTAACTAACCTTTGCC
>JTDE01005088.1:23423-37847 GCA_014338405.1 Paragonimus skrjabini miyazakii
CATTGCATATGGAAGTGGATCAGATACCTTACAGTCAGACGATACACTGTCCAAATTTTACTGCCATGCAGCAGCTTCGGCAAGACCAGTTAGCGGTAAAGAAACAGCTTGTTTTTCATTCTCTGGCTGTGATTCTTACAGACACGTTCTTTCAAACGACCGAAAATAGCATTAGCCTCCGTCACACAGCTAGCAGCTTGGTGGTTACAGAAAAATCTGTCGACAGATTGCTGCCAAAATATCAGAAGTCCGTTAATCTATCAGCAACGTTTTCAATGATGCGAATTCCGAGTTTACGCATAACATCTCCATCTGGAGAAGGTTAGATGGCAGAAAATATCCTCACTATATGTAAATAGCGCACTATCATTTGCGAAAAGAAGCATGCACGTCATTGAGGTACGTGGCCGGTTTGAGGTGCCGAAATGTTGAACAGTCAACAAGCCGTAACTTTGCGGTGATTATGTTCAACGCCTTCATACGAGTCCTGAAAAGGAGCCGATAGCATCGCTGTCATATATTAATCAAATAGGGTTGGGGGAAGGAACACAACTCTGTTTCACGCCAGTGAAAACAGTACAATCATCAGAAGTCGATCCACATGATTGTACTTTCGTCTTCACGCACAAAAGCAGCAGCTTGAACTTACCTGGGCATCCAAACTTGCCAAGCACCGTCAACAACGCCTCGCGGCTCATTGAGTCAAATGTTTCCGTGGAATCAAAAGTCGGGGCATACGGCGGCCGGTTGCGTTTACGAAACTTATCCTAGATTTGTCGAACAGTGAACGTCATGTCGACTGTACTTCTTCATCTTCATCAGCAACGTTTCCCTGTCGCAGTTGCGCGACCGCCCTCTGTATCTCTGTCAAGTCTGGGGCAGGAACAATTGAAGTTCTAACATTCTGTTGTGGTAATATATGCACAGTCTCCCAGTCAGTGGTAACCGACCACTATAGTAGGACAACAGAATGCTTGCGTGCGACTTTCAGAATTTCTGCCGATGTTCTGGGTAACCCTGCATTGGATCATCTTGATTTTACCACCAGTCGTGCTTGATTCCACACGATCGTTCGGCCACTTGACGGCAAGCACTCCAGAATGTGGCTCTTTTATCATAAGTGTTCGGTTATATTATGACAACAACAAGCGTTGCATTTATCTCTTCAATCAAGTTGGAGATAGCCGCATTCTTGTCGTCGTATCAGTCCGGCTGTTTCAGGTGTGGGATAGTGATCTATCGATGGCTGCTGTCGTGGTCTGTTCCCTAGGGTGTTGCCATCAGAAGCAGTGGATACAGGAGCGTCTTTCAAACGACAGGCAACTGAAAGTTGACAAATAATCCCAATCTCGTAGTTCCCCAGTCGTTTTGAATGCGAGTTCTAGCGTTTTCGGACGACTTAAAATAAACGTGCTTGCAAATATAGATGAAAATTGGTCCTGACCAACGTATGATCTGTGCCACATCCAGCCCTCCCCATAATTCACGTGAAAAAAACTTCGCGAACGTCGTGCTGTTGCATGTTGACGCATACAAGCAAATAGTGATGAACGAATGAGTCCACATCGTGATGTCGCTGTATCCAGCCGGAATCAGGTGTTTTTCAGGACCAACTAGTGAGTGGCACATAGATGGAAGAGACAATCGCCGTTATCGCTGAGTGAGCCAATGTCTCAGAGTTCGAGGACTCCGGGGCAGGCTACGGAGTCTCGCCTAACTCGAGCGTTCAAGTCATCCAGAACAAACAGTCGATTACTCACCTTTGCCGATTGGATTATGGCGGACAGCTGATCATAGAAGTGATATTTTGTGTCATTAATACGACATACAGCTGAACGATAGACACCCAGAAATGTGACATACTCACCCCAACCAAGTCACAGGCGCATGTATATGATTCGATTAATGATGTCGTGCGGTTAGCCTATCATTAAATTTTCGATACGATCAGCGACTGCGAAACAGACACCATGCTCCCGAATACTGTTTTTTAAGTAAACTAGATAGTAGAAGGTGTACCCACCACACACTTACTGGAGCTTACCCTGGTCTACAAGCTTTGTCCCGCTCAGGATTGCGACGTTCATGACGTAGTGGACTTGTTCCATTGCGTTCATTCGGCTCGGCGTTCCGACCGGGCGTGTACGCACGTTCCATGTTCCGGGGAAAATGGTTTGAGTCCACGAGCTCGCCTCAGGCTGACAGGTGGGCTCTCAAATTGAGCCTATTAATGAACAGTCTGAATAGTGGGGCAAAATGAGAAAAAAGTTTTCGAACAAACTCTGACTCGAAAAACCTGACCTGCGAAGCAACTGGATAGGGATTCTCTTGGGTGACCCTACCAGAAGCCAATGACTCAAAAGTCTCACGCGCCTCCAGTGAGGAGCCAATGCAATCCGGGGTGCGATTAGTAAGACATCAGCTTTCAATTTTGATGACTGGTGCGCACAGGGGATGTATTTGAAGTTACATCGGGCTTCTGAATAATACCGGATGTTTGTCAACCGGACAGGAACATATGCCAGTGATCACGGTCGGTCATTGGGCGATCTGAGTGCTTATTGTCCAAGAGTACTTTTCCCAACTCCCTTCTTGATTACGCGAAGGGCAGTAGTGTTGCAACTATAAATACAGTTATGTTGTATACCCGTAGTTTCGTATTCAGCTTCTCAAGTATCCATAAGCAGTCAGTAGTGCTTCCCACCATCCAGCATAGCCCGTCAGATCGAAACACCACACATGCCTGACTATCAGGCTTAGGCAGTACAAAAAGTCCGACTTAGATCACACACACATGCAACGTAGTCCCCCAGTTGCGACTGTCTATGGTCGTATGACTGGTCGATAAAACACACATAAACCAACGTAATGTTGTCGACAGGGCTGCAACTTGAGACACACATCGGGTTGTCAACCATGGGTGATCCTGCGTGTAAAATTAATCATGTTCACTCTTTTTTCACGCAGCCTGGATCGACCCAGTTCACTCGCTTCAACAGATCGCTGATCATATTTATTCTAGCTTCTTGTTGTCACTCTTCATAATTTACTGTCAAACGCAGTTTCTTGATGAAACTTCGTATAGCCCTTTAGTGCATGTGTATAATAGACATTTCTGCCCGTTAGTAGGGTATAAACATCTATTGATTATTGAACTGCCTTCGTTCACCGCACCACCATCGAAAGTTTTGTATCCAAACTGTGTCCCAGAATCCGCAACACTGTACCAGAAACCATTTATTATGGATATAGAAGATTACATTAACAGCAGCAAAATGACCCTAAATATAAATACTACACGCAAGCAGAACTGCAAACCGTCTATTTCAATGTTCCATCAAATGATGGTAACTCAAGTTATTTCGAGAAAGGTCCTCGACTGCCTCAACTTTGTTCCGATGGTTCAAAAGTACCGGCCCACCAACATCACGGTGAATATCAACTAGAAAATCTCTCAGGACTCCAAGTTCATAACTCTTAATCTTGTTTGGAGGCTTAGGTGACAGTAGAGTAAGCTGGTTAAAGCGTTGCCTTACTACAGATGACATCAGAAAGGCAATACAGTGAGTTTTGTTCTCTTTCCAGACCACTATCTAGCGTTTACATGTTTATTTCAACAACTAATAGTTTCTGTCTTTGTTTTCAATTGAGGCCGCAATTAAACATCGTACTGTAATGCCACTAACTTAACGATTCAATAATACTGGTGATTATCAATCAGATTACTGGTTCTGTAGCAAACTTCACTCGCATTTAATGACTTTTATTGAAGTAATCTTAGTTATCGAAACAGTTGGAATATCTTCTAGAAGCAGCGGTGACATTCTTGCTAATAGTCTCTTTGTATCCCCTCCTGCTCTATCACACTATTAAGCTTCCTGTTCACCAACTTTATAAAAAACCGACTTCGACCAGTCAGTTAGGGAATATTGACAAACACTTTTTTCGAGAACCACTTTTGTAAATTAGCACTAATATGTTCGTGCACTCCAGAGGATGTAAGCAACACATGAACACAAACGAACTACTTGAGCCATTTCAACACATGATCATTTGTCATCCAGTTGGTAAGAACTACCATAGCTTTGGATTAGTAATTTGAATATTGTAATGATTAGTCGTATTGTTGAAGTGAACCCAATCATAACAGGTTATGCATTACTTTCAAAAGGGCGGAAGTAAGATTAATTTTGCGATGTGTTAAAAGTTCGTTTGTTCTCGTCAGACGTAATATCTGAAGATTTTCAGATCTTCGTAGATAAAAAATGAGCGTGGTTCGGTCCTGGACTTGTTTCATAGAGGCAAGCTTGTCTATACCCCTGATAACAAGTAGGAGTTCTTGAAAAAAAGTACAACTAACAAATGAATATCCCGAAAAGTTCACAAAAGTGTACAACAACATGACCACGAACAATGAGTGAATTCAAAATGCTGAACATGAAAACATTTTCACTTTTTAAATGTATTAAACATAAATTTAATTCTACCTCTTTTAATACGTATTTTATTTAACAGGTACGATTCGTTCAGAACATCAGAGGACCAGTTCTACACCACTTCTAACGCCGACGGGTTGAACGTCTTGATTCTCACGATGTTTGTCAACCTATTTTTAGTGTTAGTGAAGTTTACGGGGCCGAACCGATCGACGACTCTCCTGGTGAGCCAAAGAAGGCGTCCCGAAAAAGTTATAGAGAATAATGAAATATCTTTGTCAGAAATGAAGCAAGATTCAGACAGCTATTGACACATTTGTGAAATCTGCCGATTAAAAAATCGCGAACAGCGGTTTAGCATAAGGTCATTTGTTTGAAATTGTTGCCAAAGTACTATCAACTTCGGTAGTACAAATGTTTCAAAAAACGGTTCAAGTCACTTTAACTTCCACAGTGCCTGCTATGTCATTTCGGATGCAGATCTGATGAAACTAACTTAAGTGTAGGGTATGGAGTACCGAGCACCAATGCACGGAATCTATAACACACCAGGCATTGTTGTGTGTTGGGTTTAGAGATAACCTGCATCAACAAACTGGTCACCGGAGTAATCCTGAATCAACATCTAGGGTTATAATGCGTTACACTAATCCACGTTTCCTGCGTTTCGCTGAGGCGGTCGCGATTAGTTGTCTCAAGCCAGCATTGTGTGTACAAAAATAATTATATGTAAGCGTTGAACTCCCATGGACCTGATAGTTTTGCGTTGCTGTTCTCCACCTAATTTGCTATTCTATTTTCTTCACCCTCCCACCCTAATAGTGGCATATATATGTTCCTGGTTATTATTATTTGGTAGTGAAGAGGCAATACGTAATGCTGGCATATACCTCTGTCCGTCTTCTTACTGCTTTGTTCAAATTTATGAAGGGAACCAACTGTTAGAATTAAATGGGTTTGATAGGACTTATAGAAACGCTTCACTACGAGCTAATCCTCCTTAAAACCGAAATGAACTGGTGATACGCCGTTCTTTAATACGTAAACCTTGTTAGTATTATAAAAGTCTTCTCAACGTTTAGCGATGTTCTGAGTTGCATAAACAAGTACATTTAAGTGAAAAATGCGGAGTTCTTTTTATTCTGAACCCAATTATCAAGTATGCTCCAGAGAAAAAAATCCATGAAAGGTACAAAAATACTTGTTCAAAGCAAATCGGCCACTGATTGAATGAGCAAATTACTTCTGAGAGCGAAATACTGAGGAATCTCGGGGTGCTGGAGACCGGGAAGTGATTAATATGTACCTACTGACAAATTGTCAGTAGTATCAAGACAAACAAATGTCACTCGTTAACTGGCTTAGATGATACACAAGTAAACGGTCGGAGGGTCTGGTTTATAGCCTTCATATTAGTACCACTGAACACAGATGGCTTCTTCGGTAATGTTTGCCTCCACCTGTCAATATTCGTCAATAAAAACGGGGCATCCTCATCAACGTTCGTCTTAGCCAACATTGAGTCCTCTGAACCAAGAATAAACTGGGGATCTTCACCAAAAGACCTGAAAACGTCATGGTCGAAGGCGACTAGGTAATAATGTGAGGACTGTGTTGGATTTATTGGATCACACGTTGGCAAAATTCCATTCACTCTGCACTTCATAAATCGAGTCCCGAAGGAGTTGCGTCCAATGGACGATAGGAAATTGTTGTCACTGGCCTTCGGTAGATATCCACGAAATACAAGTTGATCATCAACAAATACAGCGAACTCACGCACACCACGTTCTCGTGTCCTCGTATAGTTCCACAGTCGTATGCCTGCTAGTTTCATTGGTTCGTTAAAAACCACGTATATGCACGGTAACTTATTTGGAAGGATAGGAGTTAGCCAACAATGGTGCGCCATATCCTTACCTGAGTTTATGCCATCAGTGAGCTTATCGACAGTTCGGACATCAGGATTAATCAGGCTGCTAAGATGAAGCTCGTTTACAGAGGAAGGTGACGCAAAAATCGAGAATTCATTTCTAGAAACCGGAGCGCCGTTCATGTCGATCAGTTCTAGGCCGTTTAAACCGACGTAGTATTTGTCATGCCAAGCAGAGTATATTTGCAACTGGTAAACAAACCCACAGGGGAGTAACGAATCCAGTGGAAACTCTGGCGAAAGTAAGCCACATTCTTCTGTGAAACGTTGGCTTTTTAATAAATTTTTCAATTGGATTTCCTGCACGAAAGGAAAGTCACTATGTCCGGGTGCACGACGAATAAGTAAAACATCATTATTTTTTATCCGACTGATCACTCTACCCAGATTATCCACAATTTTCAATAATTTGACTCCGTAATCTTCATCAACCTGTCTGTTGTTATAATTCCATATCCGAATGGCAAAGATGTTGGCCTCCCTACCCAATTTAAGTAGCAAACGTGGAGGAGATTTACGCTGAAAATCACATGACCACATATGATCACAGTCGGTCGTCTCGTTGTGATTGTCAAAAAGACGGTCGATCGGTAAGTGACTCATATCCCACTCATTCAGCAAGACCGCCTCTTCAACGGGGATCGTTTCCGAGTAGGCGTCCAATAGTTCTAGTCCGGTTAATCCAATCCGTCTACTATCGATAGCCCAAGTGTCTAATAGGGTGAGTTCCAGACTGGCTGTAACTGGAAGAGTTGAAATCGAGAGCTGCTGGAAACCGGACTGTAGGCAGCTTGTACCGGTCTCTTCTCCAGGTTCTTGTTTCAGTATGCTATCATTTTTTTGTGGCACCACAGTAACTGGCCTCTTTTCTGTTTCCGTAGAAAATCCCACTGTGTTGTTGAGCGCATTGATATCTCCATTATAATTACTCAAAACTTTGTCATTCACCGCTATCCGTTCCAAAATTGCATCGTCTGTTGTGAATAAGATTGTTTCGCTAAAGTCTTCTGGATCGCCGGATTCCAATCCGCTGGCTCGACGAATTTCTCCTTGAAATATTGGTTTATCATCTAAATAAATAATCATTTCACGAACACCCCGCGAAGTGTGAACTCGCGACTTGTTATAGTTCCAAATACGGAGCAGCGCAATTTGCTTAGACCAAGATGGCAAACTCAAACGAATCAGGTGTCGCGCTCCGGCAGTAAATGGTGCCAGCCACATGTGCACGTCGTCCCTAGTCCAATTCATACTATCAATAAGATTTTGTACAACCCGAGGATCTTGCCCGTAGCCTGGGAGTATGTTGATATCTGAAGGATCAGCAGAAATTTCACAATGCGAACTGATTTCCATTCCATCCGAGGTGAAGATTTCGATACCAGATAAGCCGACGTAATAAACGTCGCCCCAAGTGCTCACAATGTCAAAAATGAGTACCCGCCCTAAAGGTAGTTCCGGAATGCGAATGATTTGGTCCAGTGGCCGACGAGGGCACAGTATCTTAGTCTGGAACTGTGAGAAAGCGGTCTCCACTGAACGTCTGCTGTTGTCCAAATCCTCCTTAGATTCCGCTGTAAACAGATAAGTTGATATGGAATACATCTGTTCTTCTTTCTGCACTGGTGAGCTTACTTGTCTGGCGTGAGGTAAGTCCTGTTTTCGAGGATCAGCAGCAGACAACAGTGAATCAGAAACAAGTCGACCTGCATGGAAGTGATTGAAAAAGTTGAGTGATGTCCATGATTCTTCAAGGAGGTTGTTGCTTCTGATTCTATTACTGCTGCAAGAAAGTAATGGAGAGCTTTCATATTTTTCAGAATTTCTTTCAAGTAGCTCTTTGCTAACCTTGCTCAAAAGATAGCAGTCTGAAAGCCTTGAATCTGAGTGCTCAGTTATAGACTTCGCAAGCCAATCATATTTATTTTTTTGTTTGACTGCGATGCAAGGTTCTTCTCGTGTTGTTGGTTCACGATCATTCAGTGAAAGCTTATCACCAACATTACTATAGGTTTGTGCTGGTTCAAACTGGGACCTACAAACAACCACACACTCTTCGTTTAACTTGGTCGGTTCGAACGGATATTTTAAAGTAAACGTTGTAGCGTTCTGTTCAGATGATAAGTTGTTGACTTTTTTCACTTCCCCATATAGCACCTCTCGTGAACTTGGAAAATTAGACTGAGAGATAGGTATACCACACTGCCTAACTCCGGCGAGTATAAGGTCGGAATCGTTAGAGTTAAACAGCCGTAATTGTATGTCTAGATCTGACGGAGTTTTATGGAAATAACAAGTGAATTGCAGAGTAATTCTCAGTGGCAAGCGATCCTTCGTCGTCATCCAGCCAGTGGATGTTGAGTTCACGGTAAACTCCGTTCGAACGATTTGTTCCAGTCCATCAGAACAGATTTCATCTCCGTCGTTCCCATCATTCCTTATGGAGTTACACCAAATATTTTTCAGATGCGATGCAACACCAGGACCAAAAAGCACCTGAATAGCCTGAAGACTGACTTTATTGGGATCACCCCAGTTATCCATAATGTCTAATTGCACGTTAATTGTGCACGTTTGGTAGCTGTTTTGAGGTGCATTGAAGGAAGAATTATTTCGACAAAAGACTTCGCTTAAGTCATTAAGGCCGACTACGTCATCGTCTTTTTTTAACATGGGAACGCTTTTTCCTTCGTCTTTATCAGCTTCGTCTATGGAGACATCGTTTGATATTTGAAGGCTGGAGAGGTGCCGGTTGTGTTCGGGAGACAATGTGTTTGTTCTGGGTCTCTCAATTTTATTCCAAGCTTTCCGACGTTGACCCGTCATTGCTTGCGGGGCACTTGTGGTACGTTTGTTGTGAGTTACATTTGAATTACACATATGAGGAGGTTTTGCTTTTGCTTTCCGACTGCTTTGAACTGAAAACAGTTTCTGTTCGTAGTGGGTCTTCCGTGAAGTTGAGTTATTTGAAATGCGAGGTGCAGAGTTAAAGTATAATGTGAAACCCTGTTCTAACCGTTCTCTTCGTATAGAATCCCGACTTTTTCTGTTCATGAGCAAGCGATGGCGATTTCTGTTACGTAGTTCCAGTAGATAGTTTTGATACTGTGTATCCACATGCTCCGCTACAATTTTCACGGGTTTGTTTTGAAGTTCGCAAGTTGATAGGTCGACTTCCGATGAGTCATTCGTGCCACTCATTGTTTGTATTTTGTGCTTTTACCCATCGGAAAGTTCGGTTGAGTGCTACAATTAGAAAATCACAACGTTAGCAACATTTCAGTCTATATCCAAGAATTTAACCGAGAGAAAATACGATTTGCTATCATTCAGAAGGCACCACAGTTTATGATAGGTTTTTGGAAAAGGTGGTCAGCAATGTATGCTTTTGGTCGGAAACACTCGAATCAAACAGTATAGAGACGTTAAAACTCCTGGAACAAGTCAACTCATTTAAATAATCAAGTTGTCGGCTCCTGAGACTTTTTTCAGTTAGTTTTATTTTCGGCCGCAACCAAGTAACCCGCCACTACTCATGTATTAATGAAGCACCTTCATCTTAAAAATTGACTCATTTGCCCTATGCTGACGTATCAGCCCTGCTTCGATGGACGGCCAAACCATGGTGCAACCACACAAAGTGCAATGGCTGAATTTGTGAATATGCAGCGAGAATATGTGGAAGAAACCACAACTATCTTCATTCTACGTCAAAGTATGTTAGCATTCTCCATATACCTGTCTTTGGAGAGGGTCTTAATGCAAACCCACATAAAAGTTACTAAGAAATTTAGCTTTTATGAGCATGGCTTTTACATCGTGCGCTGGAGTGTGTCCTTATTTGTCACTGAAGCGTTCACGAATCACGCTACTCCGCTTGCTTAGTCCATCAAACACAACCGAATTTATATGAAAGTGGAATGTCAGTATCAAGGTTGATGTCCCAAATGACCCCCAACTAGAAAAACCCTGAGCACATTAGATTACTGTTAATTTGCAGGTAAGCCCGAGGAGGAAAATACATAATTTCGTGTGTACGATCGAATAGCATTTGGTTCTCCCCTATCTGTCGAATAAGCGAACTGACATGCAAACAGATGCATGGAAGAGAGCCCACAAACAAAAGTTTACTATGAACAAACATAAGCTGGTTAAAAAGGCAGGTGAGTCACATGGTTTGATAATAAAAAATGAACGGCAAACGATACACCGTGCAAACAAGTGGGAACCAGTAACGACACCGGATATTACAGTAGAGAGTGAAGTGTACAAATATATTTAAAAAGAATCAACCAGTAGGGTATTGAATAAGGTTAAAAATCAGTGTAGGTTCGTCAACCAAAACAAACAACAATAAGGGTAATGGAGCAAATAGTCGGTAAAAGGATGAAAACAATACAGATACTGTATCTGGGCAACCTATAGTAAAGGTGGTGATAAGTTCGTCACTGCCTGATCCTATGCAATCTATCCTTATGTGTAATTTTATAGATCTTAGTTTCATCACTACTTCCGAAGCTGGATGAATGATGTTCGCCCGAAATCGCCCGGTTACTGTTTTGCGGTCTATGAGTTATTTACTTGAAGTAAGCCATATCGAGTGAGTTATTAAAAAAAATTGAAATTGTCTGAATTCATCTCAGAAGAACCTGCTTGTGATGTTACTGACCACTCAGTTCACTTGCCTAACGATCATACAATGTGGCTGTTCGCCAGCGCGTATTTTTGAACAATCTGGGTGCATGACCAGTGGATCAACTAGGTTGCAGCCTGCAATGGTTTGGTCAAGTCGACCGCCTGTCAGATCAGTGGTTTGAACATCATGCATTACGTACTGTAACCATCAAAAGTTGGGCAAAACCGCTGAGTGTTCAAGGAACGAAGTCGTCACCTGATATGAAAACTCTGACTATTCTATTGAGCAAAGTAAGTAGGTGTTATCTGACCTGTGCGGCTGCAGATGTAATGATAGAACCTGCTGGTAGGACTCATGACAGCTACAAGCAAATGAACTGATTCTAACCAACAATTCCTGTAAACGACACGAGAATTCAACCAAACTTCAAAACTGTACGTTAAAACAATCCCGAGTAATCTTTACCAACAACGTTGCAACTGAACTCGTGTTGACGAACTATTTTAATAACAAACTATTAAACATCAAGACCCCCCTAAGGTGAGTCTAGGTAACAAACACATCACTTTGTTCTCTTCGTCCGCTTTCACTCATCTACAACAGCCATAAGCCGGAACAGCTGATTTTGTGACTCGATCCACCACTTGTTGCAGCAGTGACATGGAATAACTTAGAAGACGAAGGTCAAACAAGGCGAATCGGAAGAGCTAGTACTGGCATGAATGCTTACAAACCGTTGTCTGCGTATACCTCCAAATTTGATAGCGTTTCTAGCTAGAGATTTGAGTGACCACGACTACCTCCAGCTATGCTTGTGACGCCTAGTGAGGGCCGTCATACTTTGTGCCGACAGCATTGCTTGATCGGTTCGCAATTTTACGAAACTCTCATCAGGGAACAGTTTGTCTCCTGAATTATACATATAAATGCACCGATGTATCGTGTACCTTAGAATACTTAATAAGTGCGGAGGACTTTCAATTGAGTGCTTAGTTGTCCACATCGCTAGTGAAGTTTGACCGCCATGTTACTTTGATTAACATCTAGGTTTATAGCGAGGTTATAGATCCTTTTCAACAGGCTCGAGTTACGCTTTTGTTAAACCTTTTTTAGTCAGCGCCATAATCGTCATCATCAAGAACAGCAGTGGCATTTTCTGACGCTTAATTGACATTCAGCCATGAAGTGAAATATCATGCCCTTGTTAAGAGAGAAGAAAAAAGGAAAGCGAGAGAACCTAACTACTGACCAACTATTTCCGTATTCAAACATTCAAAATTAAGATGTTTACATAACGAAAACAAACGACCAACATATAGGTGAAAGTAAAGTGTCAACAACAAGACAGCTTCTTCACGGCTTTCACCGCCCCACGTCAGTAAGTGCAATTAATTCGGAGACAACTCGACCAAACAAAGACAACATTCATGTCACTGAACTTAATTAGCCGTCATCTCACCTGACTTCTCCAGTCACTCACTGCATGAATCGTGAGGATTATAGTCTAGAGGATAAATCCGGTCTGCGGTGGCTAGCCTGTCGGTGATTGACTTCACTTCTCTACGCCAGTTCATCATCAGTTCATCTCATGCCTTAGATGAGTGCAACCTGACGAGAAGTTCCAGGTGTGGGGAAGTAGGGCGGATTTGCGCTATATTTATTGCATCTTCCTTATGAATGTTTGGCAATCTGAGCATTATTCACATGCGAGTGTGATGAGTGTCTTTAGGTGATACTTTTATCTTGCCATAAATGATTTTAATTGTATAACTGGCAGTTATGTAAGTTGCAAAAGAGTTCCAACCAGAGTTAAATCGGAGTATAACGTTTCTTTAGAAAGAGCACGCCTCAAACATTGGTGTACTTGTGAAAGCCGTTTTCATTACTGTTCACTCGATAGTGTCCAGGCGATACAATGACTGAGTATGTTGCACGGTTTCTTCCTGTAAATGACATTTCTACCAGAATCACAAAGGTACCATTTTATTCCGGTGTCCTACTATCCACTCCATACTACTTCGCTTTCAGCTTTACTAAAACGTGCTCTCTCCCTCACTGGTTTTGTATTTTACCCGTTTCTTCCAAGCTTGTTGATTCTTTCCCATCATTTCCAGTTTTGAGCCTCTTGCGCGCGGTTACTATGGCTTGGGCTGCTGTCGGTTATGACAATGGTCCACGAGATAACAAAATAAGCACATATATAAAGGATAGAGGAAGAAGAGAAAGAAAACAATTAAATTTGCTTCACAAGACAGAAAACCCTATAATTCATATGGATGTTCAGTATAGCCTTCACTCTTCTGTGACCTTACCAGTGTACACCTTACTGACCATATTGTAGTCCGTAACGCTACAGTAGTCGATGAACTTTCATCTACGTATATATCTGATAGACCATTCTCTTAAGTAAAATCTCTCAGAACATGTTTTCTCAATCTCAACATTGTCTCCATAAAACTAGTTACATGCTTACAATTTATATTCTCCGGTTAGGTGCGGAATGGAACAAACAATTTATTTAAACTATTGGTTATTTTGACTCTCCACTGTGCCGAAGTTGTATGTAAGTTCGTTGGCTAAATTAATCATCCTGTGACGATGTTGTTGATGTCATGACTACTTAATGTTCATTTTTTTATGGTGCATAAAACCTATTGTTTGCCTGGAATTCTATTCAGACAGTGCCTCAGAACAAATTTCCCACTTCCCAGGTTAACTATCCATTGTACTATCGTCGCGGTACCAACAATGTAGTCATTTGATAATCAGTAAACCAAAACTGGTCGTCCATAGATGAAATAAAACAATCGTTTGACCAGCTAATACTTTCCGATGATTATGCACATCACCTAGGCAACCGAGATCAGCGTTACACGTGGCATGCAAACATGTCAATTTGAACCTAGTCAAAGTCAAAAGCACGCAAAAGTGTGTGGCGAGTACTAATCAATGTCAAAAATAGCTTGCAAACAGTGTTTCTGACATATTTAGGCCATACTAGTGATAACGAATAAACCGCATGTAACCATGATCCGACAGAACGCAATGCTACGTAAACAAAAGTAGTGAGAATCTGAAAGGAATGATCAATAAGATGCTAAGAAACAAGTTGAAACCGAAAAAGGAGGAGTTTCTATGTTTAAAGTGTTTTGCCGGTGGATCAGTTCCATGCCAAAAAACATGTGCTCAAGAATGAAATCCAAAACTGACATTCTGAACAATGCTGATTGAAATGGGATTAGCAGTTTCAGGTGCAGAACAGAGCAGAGATAGAGGAAGAAATAAAAAGCTTTCACAGATTAGAAGTGAACACATCAAATGGCTGTTAACTTTCACCGCACTCTCATCAGCCTTCGTAAACGCAATCAAGCGTAAAAGAATGGATAGACACGACCATCATCATCATCATCATCATCATC
>JTDE01005089.1:6735-36146 GCA_014338405.1 Paragonimus skrjabini miyazakii
TGAACCACTAGTGGTTCAGCGCAAGCCACTTGGGGTGATAGTTTAAAGCGTAGACGTCCTTTGGCTTCGGTCACTGTGACGGGCTAATTCGTTTCGGATGCCGCCAACCATTAGGTCATGTCATCATTTGTCCAACAAGCACTGAAGTGCCAGTACCGTTTTCCAACTAAAAAGTACCAATCTCAATGATCCGTGCTGTGTCTAACGCATCAAACTTACAGGCTTCAGTAAAACGTGGTCAGATCTGCCAAAAAATTAATATGTAAGATGTCAGCTAAGGTGCAATAAAGTATGTAAGCAATGGGAAATTTAGCCAGCGAGACCAATACGATCTGCAATAAATGACCAGCCGGCAACTTTCTTCACTTCTTAGCATCCGGAAGTTGCCTATACACCAAGAGTCTTATAAGAAGCACATACACCACTAGGATGTTCAAGGTGATAGACTAGCAGTTGACATCCTCAGTATCAAATGAAAACAACTAAAGATTGAGCAGACAAACTAGTGCGTCTCTCGATACCAAATACTCGCATCTCAATAGCATAAGAATTGCGTTTAGCTAATACAAATGATACTCAATGACCAGCAATAAACACAGTCCCTACTGAGTGGCCAGTACGACTAAGAACAAGCTGCTCAATAGCTCAAAAGAGAATAGAAGACTAACAAACAAATGACCGTGAGAAGAAAACACACCGACACATACCAACTGCAACCAAGCGATCGTACAATTCACCCATCAAACAAAGCACCAATGCTGGGAAGCAAAATCAGATGCTATATGCGTAGACGTACACGAAAGAGAACAACCTGAAAGCTTACGGCTAGGTGGTCAGTTGGGAACAGTTGTGACTGATGCAGGATTGTTGCCGCAGCCCACGCAAAGCAAGCACCTACATACACACACAGCAGGTAATGCTCACCACTGAATTGGTCTCGTTATTTCACAGGTGTAAAGACGATTCCGATGAGTAAATACCACAACATGCGGACAGGCACACAGATAGACACAATTACATGCGCATGTGCTTAAGCACACGTGTTCAGGTAGCGACAGCTGTGTAGAATATAGGCTTACCTAACGAGCCCGTCATTTAGCGGTTTCGGCGAAGGGATGACACGTTGAAACTGCATGTTCGAAGTCGCAATGGGCGTGTTGAACCGTTTTGTATGAGCCTAGGAACAATAGAAAACGAAACAGATTTAGCAGGATGTAAAATAAAAGAGAGACGTAGACCGCAAGTTAATCAATGAACAATAAGATGCTTGTTCATAATTCGGGTCTACGGATCGGTGATGCACAGTAAGCTGCAATACGGTTCTATCAGCATTGCACTCGTCGTAAATTACCGTGTGCTCAAGGTATGGATAACATACCGATGACTGCAGATGCAAGAAGACTAACTGGCGAACCAACAGCACTTATTGCACCGGACAGACAGGTTGAAACTGTTTTGATTTGTCCCAACAGTTATCACTTCCCGAACGGTTGTTCTTCGTAGGGCTCACCTGGCAGATTGTGCATCGAACAGACAACCAGTATTTACATGAACTAAAATTCAATCAAATTTCAGGACATAGATATACACACTATCCACAATGCTCAGAAATATTCACAAAAACTGTCAATACAAAGGAAAATACGACGGTATAAGGTTGTACGCTCCAATCAACTACAGTGATTTACATTCAGCAGGTGCATATCACAGTTAGCAACTTACACACAGAGGAATTAAACCGTTCGCCAAAGGGCCCATGAATAAAAAAGCACTCACAAATATCACCAAATATCTAGTGTACACATTCACGGTTGATGGGAATCCGTTTCCCGATTAATCTGTCACAGTCATCAAAGACAGACACCTGTGCAATACCGTCACCACAAGTGGTTAGTGCGACGCCACTTGCGGTTGCACTCACGCATATATATCCGGTGGAAACCTGAAGGCACAAGACCAGGAGGCGTGGGAATGAAGGTCTATGCGGTTAAGTTGGTCATTGCTGATCAGTCAGATGGCAAGTTAGTATGAAAGTGAAGCCCTAATCTGTCGGGAACAAAAAAAGATCGAGGCTGGGAAGTGACAACTTACTTGCGCCTAACGTTCTTGTTGTCTCCACGTTGACACCGTATTGTGAGTACGCTGACGACCCAACAATCTAGAACGACCAGTGCATTCGTGGCCACATTCATCGCAACACCATACGACTACGCCACCAAGACTCAGGACACCTTTGCGTATTGCGCACTTGGACTAATGACCGTACAACAGTTGTTCACTAAATGTTCGGACGCCCGCCCGGATTATATTCCTCCAGACGGTCCGGTTCAACGTTATGCCCTCCCATGATCTGGGACCGATGGTAAAACGCGAAACACTTACTTGGATAACATTCTGGTATCGCAGTTCTTGGCTACCAGAATGTCTTTTATTTGCTTTGAGTTAGTTGTACGGCTATTGCACACATTTTTTTTAGTTAAATAAGGGTTCACAAACGGTGAAAACAGCCAGAAAATTCGCTCATGTTGATCACAGAAGATGAGATGCAAGTTTTCAATAAGACTGTTTTTCACATAGAGCAGCAACTGATTGTTGCTGATTGCGTAAATCAACGTTAAATTGGTAATATGAATTCAAAATTTGCTTAGCACATGAATGGACTTTCCGAAATAATGCATATGTATGAAACAATGGTTGTTGACCGGTTCATGTGCTGCATCACCAGCGGCAGATGAAGCCGAGACTAGTATCTAGGATGGTTACGATAGTGCTCGCCAATCGCTGTGAAATTTGACCGAAAATTCGAAAAGCTGTATAAGGTGAAGCCAACGGTTAGATATCGAAGAGGTTAAGACCGTAGTTAAATATTTATGTTCCATTAATCCCCCACCTTTCATCAGGGATTTTCCTTCTTCCTGCGGTGGTATGACAGTTGAGCATGAATGTGTTTTACTGGAACGCCTGAATGAATACGGGATCTCCATCAATTTATCAAAATGCGTTTTTGGCGTCTCATCCCTCGAATTTCTTCGACATTTTATAGAAGCAAGTGGCATCAAGCCCTTGGACACCAAAGTGCAAGCGCTTCAAGAATATCCCATTCCGGATTCCATTAAAAAACTTCAACGTTTCATGGGAATCGTTAACTATTGTCGTCGTTTTATTCCTCACTGCTCACAGCTTTTGAAGCCATTAATCGATCTGCTCCGTGATTCTAAAAAGGGCGTTATTTTAAGCCCTGAGGCGCTACAAGCGTTCAACGACGTAAAGAAAACACTCAGCGACGCAACGACCCTCGCGCATTTCAATCCAGAGCCAACCGCTCATCTGATCCTCTAAACAGATGCGTCTAATCATGCTGTTGGTGCAGTGCTTCAGCAGGGCGTCGGCGGCGAATTACGATCAGTCTCATTTTATTCACAGAAGCTATCACCCGCGCAAGCCAACTATAGAACTTTTGGCCGTGAGCTCCTTGCTATATATTTGTTCATTAGAAATTTCTGTCATTTGCTAGAAGGAAGGAACTTCACCGTTTTAATGGAACATAAGCCTTTAATCTACGCCTTTAACGCGAGTCAAGACAAATATTCCCCGTGCGAAATTCGGCACCTTGATTTCATAGCTCAGTTCACAACGGATATCTAACACATTGACGGAAACATCAATGTGGTTGCTGATGCATTCTCCAGACTACATACCAACGCTGTTTCTAACCTGTATGACATAAGTCCTGAGAAAACAGCTTGAACTCAAAGGTCAGATCCCGATTTTTCATCTATGTGCACCTCACCTTTCCAGTGTTCCCGTATCCCCTTACCTTCCTCCGAGTCCACTGTTGTGTGTGATATTTCCACAGGTATCCCACGCCCAATCCTACCCTCTTCTCTTCGTCGACCCATTTTTCTCTATTTGCACTCTTTGTCCCATCCTGGTGTCCGCGACACGCTCAAACTAATTGCTGCACGTTATGTTTGGCCCAATACGAACAAAGATGTGCGCTGGTGAACTAAGTCATGCCTTCATTGCCAGAGGAACAAGATACATCGCCACACCATGACCTCCCCTGGAAATTGCCCCACTCCAGACGCACGTTTCTCTCACGTTCATGTTGACTTGGTTGGCTCATTACCCCCATCAAATGGCAAAACGTTCCTGTTTACGTGCATCGACAGATTTATACGATGGCCTGTTGCCGTTCCCCTTAGCGATATTTCGTCCGAGACAGTCGCGAAAACGTTTCTCGAACATTTGATTGCCAATTCTGGCGTCCCATTGTTCGTCACTACAGACTGAGGTTCGCAATCCCCGTGAGCCCTATTCCGCGACTTGACCCATCTGTTAAGTTGTGACCACATCAGGACAACTGCATACCATCCTGCTGCTAATGCGATCGTTGTACATTTCACCGGCAGTTAAAAGCACCACTCATGGCGCAGTCGACACAGAGTTGGACAGAGCGCTTACTGAGCATTAGATCCGTCCTGAAGGAAGATATACAATGTTCCACTGCAGAATTAGTCTACGGAACAACACTACGTCTCCCAGGTGATCCATTCAACCAAAACACACAAGCTGTAACAGATCTGACGAACTACGCAAATAGTCTTAAATCATATATGGAAGCACTCCGTGTCATTCCTACTCGACAACATCCCTGACCTCAACAATTCAACAAGGACCTGATGACTTGCACTCACATTTTCGTTCGTTGTGACGTAGTCCGGCGCTCCCATCGACCACCTTACGATGGTCCATTTAAAATGATCTCGCGAATGGAAAAGGTCTTCACCATCAAACGTTCTGGAAAGCACGTTACTGTAAGCATTGATCGTCTCAAACCTGCTTATATTGACATACATCAAGAATTTCCCTCTCAATCAGTTACTCATGTTGCCGAACCACAGACCATTGAATCATCCATCCCTTCCACTCCCCACACATTCGACTCTTCACCCACAATTGACAGCAATGACAAAAGAGCATTTTTTCCCCATCCGTCTACCGAACAGACTCATACACCGTCAACCCCCTTTCCTCATCCGTCCAAATACGTGTTCCGGTAGACACGTTACTTTACCAGCCCGTTTTCGTTGATAACTTGCGTGTCACTCATTTTCACTTATCAGAAAATAATCGAGCATTTATCTTCTACAAATGCTCTGGAGGGGGAGTACTGTAGAGAATTCCTTATTTTTGATTACAAACGATGCTTCATTTCTGTACAACAACCTTTTGTATCTCCTTTGCATGTTGTTCAAATTGGTAAAAGTGACCTTGTAATACAATACAAATTTTGGGCACGTCGGTCTGCTGTGCTCTCCGTTGCGCAGTCGTTTGACGATACTACACGGATCTATCATCCAATTTTTAGCTCCGTTGTTCTATGAACATTGTCGCATCCCTGATCGTGCTTCTGCAGTCCACGGCAACTCAGTGATATTACCCCACTTCCAGATACTGGTAATTTGGAATATTGTGGTGGTCATCTCGAACACTTGTGAACACTTTACTGTGAGTCAAATCCTTTTGATTACCGTAACTTGCTGGAACCTTGTAACTGTTTTGTTTCATTCGTTCATTTTGCTATCACCTACAACTTAGTGATGTACACTCGCACTCACCTAGTCTATTCAGTAACTAGTCCTGACCACTACACGAGGATCGGAGTTCAACTTCGGTGCTACATAAAGATATTCATTGAAGTGGTGATTTCCTATAGGACTAGTAAGCGGGTTTTCAGTTTCTCCTACCACAATTAGTCAAAGTTTAGGCTAATTTTGTACGCAAATTACCTGATGCTTCCTAAGCTCAAGTACGCGACGGACTGGCTGAGCTCGGTGAACATCACTCGGCTATTTCGGTGGTCAGATGGAGAAGAGCTAGCCAGACAGCTACCGAAACGGTGAAGCGATGTTCAATGACTTCAGTCGGTTCGCGTGAAATAGGCTCAACGGCGATTCAGCTTGAGCAAGTAAACGGAACTCTGGTAGGGAAAGGTAAGCTGCCTCCTTTTAAAGTGGGTTAGCCGGAAAACCTTTCTCCATTCGGAGACACAGAATCGATAGAAGTAAAAAGAAAACAGTAATGTAATATAAGTTTGTAGTGTGTGCGAAACTGATGGGTAGATCCAAGTATGAACAGTCTGATTTTACTATATACCAAAGTGAAATGCTTCAGTGAAATGTTACCGGACACACCGAGCAAAGATGTTTATAGCGGGAAAACATTGGTCTAAAAATGTTGTCAATTATTGTACGCACATAAAGCTATAATAAGTTGAGGTGCATGGCTGCACACCTTTATCAACAGATACGTGACACATTTGTGCAGATAAAGTTTTTGAAAATACACCGATTATCAGAAGAACAAACAAAAAAGGTTCCAAGGACATAGAAAGTGACCCTCGACTAGTAAATCTAAGACGAAACAAAAGTTTACCGGTTGACCGCTGGAGATGAGTATAAACGGAAAACCGTTTTGCCCAGAGAGAAAAAAAAGAAAGGGAATCTTTGTAAACTACGTCACTCAGGCAATATTAGTCTCTGTTTGGAAAGGGAACGTGCATTGCTTGCCAACCTCGTACAAGACCGAGTTTCTCCGTCTCAGGACTACTTTAACTTAGCCTTGTCGTAACGCATACACCCAGGGGAGACTGTGATGCAGCCCAACCAACTGTATGCATACAAAAAGTAACCAATTAATTAGGAATACACTTTTTTATAACAAAAAAGGCCGTTAATACAGTCCAATTGCATTCTCAGTTGCTGATCGGCTACCACATCAGTGATCAGCAGAAAAATCGGTCAAGCTGACCAGTTTTGTTGTTTGAAAACTCCTACCATTCACTTTGGCTGTTGCAAATTAAGAACATACCTGAAACTCTTCCGGTTGCACAGGCAACGTCTCACAGACGGACGATTCAGCCGCTTCAAGCGCTATGCGTCGGGCTTGGATGCGTCGCTGCATTTCGTGCATCACTGAGGTCACAACTGGATTGGTCAGACCGATTTTGGGAGTGGACAGCACGGATTCATGCCGCTGCATAGTGCTAACACCGAATCCCATTTCTGGCGGATCTTGTTGGTAGAATTCATCGTTAGGTATGCGTTGTGTACTTCGACAAGACATTGTTGGCGGTGGTGGAGATGGAGATGTGGGAACAGCCTAATAGGAAAGCATGGAAACAAACAAAAAAAGCAGGATGAGGCTGAGGTCTCCTTGTAATATCCTGAGAAACGTTACGACTTGCGTAATTAGCATTTTCGCGTTAGGAGAACCAACCTCCAAAAAGTGACCAAACTAATGTGGAAATGCAAATGCGACAGGTGAACGAGTAAACCAAATCGGAACACCTGGTCTGAAACGCTCATAGTACATGGATGAATAAACACCATGATAGGATTTACAAAAAAAACGTTAGAAGGCACGAAAAACAAGCTAGTTTCCATGTGACCTAAACAATCTGCTCATATCAAATATCACCATACGCAAATTCTGTCATTATCCTCACCATCACAGGGAGAAATACATTAGCGGTTCGTATTGATGCTTAACTACTATAACAACATGGAAAAAAAGAAAGAAACAAAAAAGATGGATAATGGACCAAACTACTAAAAACAACTACGTCTATAATCAAACATTCAACATTGAGATGCCTACACCTTGCAAACAAACGACTGAGCTACAAGTAAAAATATGAGGCATCATCAACAAAACAGCTTCTTTACGGCTCTCACTGACCAGCGTGAATACTCGCACTTGCCTCACAGACAACTAGGTCAAACAATGACAACAACATTCATGTCACGAGACCCCTTAGCCACAAACTCATCTAATCTCCGGTCAACCATGTCCGGAAACGAACCCAACTTATAGTAATTAATCCCTTGGTAAACGTCTTCATTTCTCTACGTCACTTCATCTGCGCACTTGCACCCTACCCCAGTCGGCCGTAACATCAGCAAAGAGTGCTTGGTGTGGTAGACAACCAGCTGGTATTTTTAGCACATGAACGAAAGAGCTCGCTTGACAATCACTATCAAATACCAGCCTACTAACTTCCGTTGATTACCCGTTAATATCACCCGACTACCCGGCCAGATTCCTAACAGCCAGCAGCTGCTGTCGGTGGGTTCTTTGTTAATGAAAATAAGAACAAAACGACAACGTACCGACGCATGACTTGAGTGTATATATTTGCTCAAATAAGAACGAAATTCTTGAATGAAGTCACGTTACCCATAACCGATAGTTATGCAGTCTATCCGAGACCACAGGTGATTGGAAGAAGGAAAGAGCAAAAAATGACACTCGTGATTTAATATATTTGGTTCCCCTCATAAATACGAACATAGCAATAAGAAGGACACTGATAGATGAATTTTGTATTGCTTCTCCAGTATCAAATAACAATAACCAGCAATATATATATATATATATACTTCTCAACTTTTATAATGCATTGTATGCTGAAGGTTATGTTTGGTTCTCAGTAGAACCTTAAATTAATAGAGTAAGCCGACTAGTGTCTAACGGTTAGTTGTGAGTAGGTTCATAGACAACCAATGCGAGACAGCCAGCGCATTTGTCAAGACGTCATATACTCGAGTTATCATGATCCATTAAGCCTGCACTATACTTGCGAATCGCGCGCATGAATTCACGATCACACCACTGCCACACATTGAATTTTCAGACACCCGCCCGGATCTCACTCCACCAGGCGGTCCAGTTCCAGGCTGCGTCATACCATAACCTAACATCAATATTACAACGCAAAAAGGTTCAACTGGATAGCATCCCAGCATCCCAGCTTCCGTCACCCGACAAACTTATCCAGCAAACCGACCTCCATATTTCAAATGTTCTTCAGTGACCAATTTTCACTCACAGCCCGACTATTTCGCAATTTTCCAGTGGCTGTTCGCACCTCTGCTGGTAGTTTGCTAAGACCGTCATTCAGCCAATGATAGTAGACCGGTTCAGTAGGCTACTAAAGTGTTTATGCTAGATGCTCAAGATGTATACCGATTACATGCACTGAACATCAGAGGTCCCGTCCACCAGCGTTTTAGTAGACTGAATAGACGGACCGAAAATCGTCTTCAGCGAACCACAAGAGAATTTGGTGAAGGTTGTCAACAAAGCTGTGAGTCAAGTCATTCTGCCTTGTCCATCAGTTGTCCATAAGCCTGCGAAGTCCTTCGCTGAGTTGACAGCGAACACCACAGAATGTTCTCTTCTAGTATTCATAGCTTGAGCTTAAATTGGAAACAGAAAACGCTTTGTTTTTCTTTTGTAACAGATTTGGAATGACTGTATCGCCATCGTCAAACCAGTCCGGATGTTTCGGGCTTTGGATACAAACTGTCTCGACGGCTGCTGCTGCAAACAGCCGTGGCGGCTGAGCTCTATGGCAATCAGTGGGGCGCGGCGTTTCGGTATTGCGTCGATCCAACAGTGTACGCACATACCATGTTCCAACAAGCAGTGTCCTGAGTCCACAGGTATACTCTAGGGTGACTTGGGGGATCTCGTCTGGAGCCTTTGACGGAATAACAACGAAGAAGACACTGGCGTCTTGTTCCGCCTAGTGCTATACGCAGCAGATGTATTCAAAAAATGCATCAAGTCAGCGTTTTGACCGTAAATGATGATACGCCAGCGGTCACAATCAATTTCTAGGAGACCAGAGTTTCCTTTTGTATGGGCATATTTTCTAACCTTCCTTCATATTCAGAAGAGTGATGCGGTGATTATGAGCAATATTATTGTATACTCATAGCATCGTGCCCCAATACATAGACACTATTACGCCGCCACTAATGTAACATACAATCCTATGAGAGTTAGTGCTTTTCGTCTAGCTGCTTTCTTTAGGGCTATCTGGTAAGGGTAGACCTGAAAGTATAATCCTCCGGTACAACAAAACACATAAGCCTGACCACAATGAGAAGAGGGCACACAATTACACACAGATACATATACGAAATAAATCCAAAGAATTAGAGCCAAGGTGCATGTGACTGTGATTAGTCAAATTGGAGGTTAGATATTTTGTCGGGAAAATCATACATATACGTACAAACAGTCTCGATGCAACCAGGGCTTACCTGTATTTTTGAATTCGAGGCTTTCATCTTTCGGGCCGCAATCGCATTTTGTAGCAGACAGGCCAGGCCAGACTGGGGATGTTCGTCAGATTCCGAGTTGATCGGAGTCGGTCCTACTGATAAGGAAGGCGGCGGAGGTGGTGGTGGTGGTGTCGGTGCTGGTGCTACGAGGGTTGAGGGAGTACGCGGACTGGCTGGTGCCACAGCAACGGTCAGTTCAGTGACACTTGTTGAGCTGGTAATATCGTCACCGTTCAGATAATCTCGGGTTGCATTGCACAGCGCTGCATTCGTCAACATTGGACTGACCGGACGTTGGTGTGTGGACATCGAAGAACCATGTTCCGTATCTGTGTGTGAAATCGACAGCAGAGTTACAGCCAAATTTTTTAGAACAAATGAATATTTTACTATGGGCCCTTATTCTGTGACCTGACGAAGACAAAGGATGTCTAAGCCTCATGATATGTCTACACCTTCGTCCCATTCACGAAGAAGAATGGGCTAAAAACGTGCTTAGGAAAAACTGTGTTAATCGGAAAGCCTCCAGGTATACGCATACTGTCATACAGCTTGTATACGCACCAAGAAGGTCAGATGGTAAAACCGATGAACGAAGAAGCAGACACTTGAAAGAATTTCAAAAGTTTAGTCATTAGGGATGCTCACGTTTAGATCGTTAAGCTGTGAATTAATGTAACGTTAGGTTATCAGCCTCTACTCACCATGGTAGTCGTCATGTGGGCTGAATAGCATCGAGTCGTCAAAAGGGAGCAATCCCGGTAACCACGTGCGAACTCGTGATCGTGCGAGTTGTAGTTGGTTAACCCCGGTCAGTTGCAGCTGGATACTGTTTGCACATGTAGCCAAATAGCGCACGTTGATGCGAAAAAAATGAGTTGTCATACAATTAAGAAAATTTTCTACGGCTTATCGATGCAACTAGACTTCCGTAAACGATCGTGTGAAGAACGCATGCACAATTGAGCCAATATCCCTTCTAGTACAAAAAGCAAGCGTAAACCAAATTGGTGATAGTCGACGTCTGAGTTGAACAGTTAGTCGATCGAACCACTCTTGACACGGGCGAGCGTACGAATGCTTATCAATCACAAGAATAAGAACATACTTGGGACAGGCCATGACAGTATGTGACATCTTTCAATACTAGCAAATAGTACAATTCTTATTGGAAACGGTAAACCGGACGTGGGAAACTGCTTCGATTCTACATTTGCACATCTGCACCAGACTTGGGCTGATGGTCATGATGCCCAAAACTGGGGATGAAAGTGCATTCGAGCTTACAATCGGAGTACTGGATGTCGTCACCAATGAGCACAAGCATGATCAGGTACAAGCAACTGTCAAACAATAAAAGCGCTTGCTACAATTGTTTAATGAAGTTAACTTTGACAACGTTATGGGCTGTTTACGAGTTGATGTGGAATCGAAGGTTGACAGGGCTAAGGAAAGATTTTCGGTGAGTTGATGACCGGTATGGGCGATCACGAAAATCACGTTAAGTTTTCAACTAAGGATCAACAACAACTACACAATTTTACGTTAGAATAAAACACTAAGAAAGCGTGACATTAATCAAGGGGTGTCACGCGAACAACAGTGCAACGGTCTCGAATGCCCCATACAAATCACACTCGAAAATAATCCTTTTAGCCGCAACTTCATCCTCATGGTTTACCAACCACTAATCATATCAGCAATTAAAACGTGGTAGAAAATTTGGTGAATATCATTCAGAAATGCTAGTGATTAGTACGTAATGGATCGAGAACAATGGCACATGAGTAGAACTTTAACGATGGAAGACGAGAAGCATTCGAACGTGGTCGGCAGATGTGCAACATTCAACAAGCAGTCTAGCACTACATGATTGACGGCCGGCGCTGAGACAGTCAGTCATGCAAATAGGTATGTACAGTTGTGACGGTGTCCATCCGGGCATAACGGTACAAGTAAACGTGATAAAAACTAACAAAATCTAACTATACGGCAGATTCATTCTCGTATCTAGGTAGTCAAGCGTAGCCAAGTTGGAAGGCATGCACGAATGTGAGTGACTCATGGTAAGCTACTTAAACTGCAATACATCTGTCACTCTAACCGTCAAAAAAGTGACGATTCTGAAGTAGCTTACATTAAAAACAACACAGCAATTCACGGGACTGACAAGGGAACATGAGACGCTTCATCTGGTGCCCCGAGAATTTTGATCACAATTAAATATTGTGGTAAGGGGACAACTCACGTTGACTAGACAGTTGCGTTTCTGACCAGGGTGTTCCTTCGGCTGTAGAGGCCATCTGGCCGACGATGGCTGCAGCACGAAAGTGAGCAGCCCCGCCTCCGCTACTGATACTACCAGTGTAACTGGCCAGGCTCCCGGAACCGGAATACCCATAACCGTAGCCGTAGCTGACAGAGGAGGCTGAAGATGGGGCTGCGGTCGAACCAGGACCTGTCGCGTAGCCTAAGCTGGCAGACGAGGCGGTGGATGCTTGTCGACGGTGGTTGCCACATTGTGACACAGCGACAGTGGGTGGCGTATCCTCAGTATCACCAGTAATACTTACTCCGTTCGGCCCACCGGTATTTAAATGCACATCCTTCCGAACAGAGTGCTCTGGTTCCGGAACATCAAGGCGATTGTCCGACAGCGAACTTAACTTAGCTTCGACTCTGTGAACAGCAACAGGTAAGGGACAAACACTGTGTGAGATAAAAGCCGACCTTGTTACTTGTCTAAACATTAGTTGACAGTAACCACGAATAGGTAAGTACAGCAGAAATGAAGTGTGTATATATAGAAATAACGAATACAACGTTTTTCGAAAAATGATGCTTTCAACCTGGCTGACTAAGGTGATAGGCGTTGGTTAACAACTCCATGGTTAACCTGAAAGTAAGGATAGATCCTAGGTAAGCATCGTATGTACCAAGCAGGCAGACAACAGTGGTTTCTAGCACTAGGCGACCTACAATTATAGCGTTCATGACTGGGTGCAGATGTTAGAGATGAGACGATTATGGCAAGTATGCTTCGAGCACTGAGGAGACAATGTGAATAATAAATGAACAGGAAACAATACAAGCTTATAAACAAATGTTTACAGTGGCCACCAGAGAATTGCTGAACAGACATTTCAGCCCAGTAGGGTACTCTCAGTAACATGTGCACCGGGGATTCAAATCCACGACCTGAGTATGTCTCGGAATGGTAGTTCAGCCACTTATCCACTAGATTCGTGAGTGTGCGTGGTGTTCACACAGTCGAAACTGCTGCCCACTATACTCCGATTGTAGGCATCAAGACCAACTGCCTGCATGATCCTCTAGAATTGTGGTTGACATTTACCAGTTTTCAGGCGAACCACAAATGATTGACAAACTTCAGTCCATGAGAAAATAAATTGTGATGGTTAAGAAAGACCACGTAAGCTTGGTTCCGGAAGTTGGTTAGTTTCGAATAAATAAAACAAAGGACGAGCAGCATGATGTTGTGCAACTTTTAGACGGATGATTGCTAGTGGTAAGAATCACATAGGCACACAAGATTGTTCGTTCACATTCGGCATGCATCAAGAGAATACTAAAATTGACGGTGACTGCAAACTCTAACAAAGTGCACCGTTTAAGCACACCTCGTAAATCGATGTGCAATAGATAGGCTCATCAAACAAGGTCCGGAGTACTTATGGGGATGTAGCCTGTTTGTGACTGTTGTCTCGAATAGCAAACCAAAACGTATGCATACAAACAAACTGACAAGGTACAGGTCACGTAGAGCTACTTTGTAGTACGACCGAAAAAAAGTGGTTTGCAGCTGGTGGCGACGAAATGGAAAAGGACGCATACATGCACAAACTTACACAAACAAAGCGTGCTTGGGTTAGCCTTCGAACACACGCACGAACAGAAAGCGAACAAATGCATGGGGCTACGACCAGACAGAAAAACCAAATTGTACAGTCTTAGAGTAGAAACGAATGTGTGAACGACTGAGCACACATACGATGTGACAACCGGTTAAGTCAGCACGAAGCAAATCGACCGATAAATCAGCGCGCGTTCCAGTCAGACTAAAGTTGATGCGGCCTAGAGAACTTCATCACACGAAATTTGGCTACCTTGTCTGAAGAAGGCCCACATGCTCGGATTGACAATCATTTTGGATAAAAAGGGTTTCAATCTAACTGTATAGGGAGAGCCAGTCCGTTCATACAAATGCTCGTTTGGGGGTAGTCAAAGGTGTAAAAATGCTATTCTTCGTCAAATTCTGGAAGGGCGTCAAGCATACTGCAGCCAACGGTCCTTGTGCGTCCCGACAACAACGGTGTTTCATTCGGTTGGTCGATTTGCACTTGTGGAGTCGGTGAGACGCAGGAGTATGTCGACTATTCATGTGAGCACATAATCGCCGTCACGATTCTAACAGTTCAGCCAAGACAGGAGACTACTTGATCCAGAAAGCAGTCATTTCAAGTAGAAAACTAACGGACCCAAACTACGCTGAGGAGGAGGTTTTTTGTGTAAAGTGCACATTATGTTGGGTAAGACTTCTCGTTCAGCTCAATCTCTCTAAATGTGTTTCGCAGTGGTAACAATATTGACCCTAGACAAAACAATGAGCTTAGAAGGCTGTATCTCGAACGATAGGAACTGAATTGGAAACTCGTATTTTTAAGGCTAGGTTAGCGGTTTATGATTTGAGGAATCATTGCTAAAAACCCGTTCGATTCACCGCTTATCCAGATTCTGACACAAAGAACGACCTAACCGCAGACCGGTCCAAGTAGCTTTAAAGTACATGGATGGAAAAACAGTTGCATCGCTATATCTTCTGTTATTCGTAAGGTTCTTCGTTTAGCACTGGATCGATGGAACTACAGCCTGTTGCATTACATAGGTCATTAGTGTTAACCAATGATAAACTCTGATTTTTACACTACTGAAACAATTCTACAAGTTTATACTTTATAAGTAACAACTGCTTAATACAACTGATCCAAGGTTTTCAAATTACCTGGACGAGAGGGACGCATTCAAGTACGACTAAAATGCCTAATCGAAGTCCTTAAATCTAAATATTACAAAATCGCTCGCGTCAGGGGAGGTATCTCGTTTGCACGACCACAATCAGGGTCAAAGTTCGAACAGACATCAACAAGGAAAGTTTCATACTTTTCCAGGCAAGACCACTTGTTATAAACTAATTCAGCACACTGAAATTGTACACGCCATCAATATGTTGTTTATATCAAACTACTTTCGATCTCGGAGAGACCACACCCGCGCATATAACATATAAATGTAGAAACTTATATGCACACAAACTATACTATGCAGTGATTAAGAGCATTAGACACAAGTTCATGTTCATTTTTTCAACCCCCACAATGTTTTCTTGTGACGTTCCACAAGAAATGTCTAAATGGTCTCAATTTTAAATGGCTTTCGATTTGATGACGAAAGCGAATATGGCAGGTTCAAGGGAATGACTGTTGCCGCTGGTTGTGTAGTAACAAGTAATGAAGTTGGGCAGTAAAGGGGGTAAGAAAGCTGTCTTACAGATATTGTCAAACTTTTTCTTGAGACACAACTGATCTTTTGCACGGCCTAAGCACTCTTCTGTTGATTGTTTACAAAGAGACGAACAGGTTTCAGAAAATATGTCCTCTCCATTCCAGTTCTTTTGCTTCAAACTAGGCTTTGCATACACTATCATGGTTATATGGAAACAGGGTATCGTTGACAACCAGTAGTGTATTGTCGCCAAAATAATGAGCTCGAAAGTGTTGTAAACTAGTTGTGATGCGCACATACTTATAGCTAAATGATTGAAGTCGTCCTATTTGAATGTACTGGTAATCGATCTATAATCTTCAGCTTTGAGCCATATTTTAGGGTACAATGGCTCTGGTTACCGTTAGTCCTGGGAATGGTACACGAAGTTGCAGAATGACAGACAAGTACAAATGTGCAGCGAAGAAAAAGAGGAAAGAAAACAAATAAAAACGGTCGAGTTTCATGAAAGAGAAGATAGCGAATCTTCCTTCGATATAAAACACACTTAGCATATCAAACTTGAAGGCCACAGTTGGAAAACCATTTCAATTTCACTGCACGCTTACGAGACACCAGCAAGATAACCAACCGAATTGGTTGATACTGATCCACAGCTATCACACAACTACAGGAATAAAAAATCTAAGTGTAGAGATCGAAGAAGAAGGGATAGAATTTTACTCATGTAACCTCCAAATAATAACTCAGCCATGCTAAGGTTAAGCTCTCTTTTTACGGCCCTACGATAAGTTGAACCTGTCTGATCCCTCTCTCGACGTCTGCACAAATGAAACAGTTTTGCGCCAAACAAACATGCTGATTCTTTAACCTACAATCTTCAACTCAATAGTCAGTTAAGCAGTGACGTAGTGTTGTTCATGATGATGATGACGAATTCAACCGCCAACCGGGACACTTCGCCGATGTGTTCAAATGATCGATTCTCAAAGGCAAATGGGTAGGGAAGATCGAGGGTATAACTGAACAATTAATATTTAACTATCGCACAACGTCCGAACCAAGTGTAGGGGCTAGTCTATCATCATTTACAGCAATGGTTGATAGATGACCACGCAGTGTCATTGATGCACGCCCACGGACGATCCTATCCAAAACACTCGCATGGAAGCAACTAAGACCACAGAAGCGGATTTGAGAATTGGTCAACGGGAACAATCAACCGCCGTAAACGCAGTGTACGGTAAACGATGGATACGGCATGATAATCAGATGCCAATGGAACAACAATCATGGAAACACTACCTGCTTTATCCAATATATTGATGGACACGGTCAACATATCAACATCAACATCCAGTTAAGCAATATGTTAATCATATAACAAACGAATTATGCAAACTAGATAATGCGACAAAAACGCTAGTAAGACCATATTAAGCCAATTCAAAGCTTTTCTCTTGTAGGTAACATTTGATTCCTTCAAAGCGGGAGTGTTAGATCAAAGCTTCGTTTCCAAAGCTCATCGGTAAAGCACGTCGTTCTGACTAATGAGACTCGTTTCACATTGACGTATTAATGGTTTTGTGTTTCATCGCTTTACCGCCTCTTGATCAGGCAACTACCTAAGAGCAACCTAATTCGGTTACTAACAGGCGCTACATTATGTTCATGCTCTTTAACCGGATCGGTTGTATGATGCAGTCGTTCGACCGTGTTTGTCAACTCTTAATCACAATGAGGGGAAAACTAAAGGCTTTGAATGTAGTGTAAATAATCAATGCCGTGCAGTATAAAACATCTGATTGCGTACAAATTGCAAACAAATGACGAAGCTGCAGGCGAGAGTGACAGAGTATCCGTCAGACAGCTACCACGTGACTTTCATCAACTGCTACTAGTTCCCGAACAAAAACATTCATTTCACCAAACATTATCTGCCAGATACTCTAAAGGTGCTAGTAACAAGTCGTCTGAGTCACACGGCTACCAACTTGGAGGACGAACACGAATTACAAGTTTAATAAACTAGTGGATGTTTTCAAGGAAAAATTGCCCAGGAACAACATCAACCTTGTCAGGCTAGCAACTCCGCATTTTGAGGCTTCACAAGAAAGGCTGAACAAATATCTAGAGACACAACGACGTTTCACACCTGCACTTAACAGTCTGTCGCTGATATGCCGTATAAAGTTTGAGAATTTTATCAGAATCATACTGAAGAATACTAGAACCAAGATTCTACACAGTCTGCAAGGAACTTTGTCACGTTCGGACAACGAGTGCTTGCTCCCTACAGATGGCTTGACGTGCAGAACCTATCGTCAATGCAGTTTACGCGGACACAATTGGAGGTTCTATCCCTGGGACTGAAATTCAAGTCCTCCCAAAAGAGTCAACAGATTACAGACACAGGTGCAATTGGAGAACCTGTATGATCAAATAAAATACCTCAATACAACGTCACAAGATAAAAAAAAAGGATGGCTCCGCGCGAAGTTGATCAATATTTCGCACCATTTCCTAACTTCACCGGTGCGTCAGCAATGCCGTCTGATATCTGAATATTATCAAGCTCTGAAACAACTGCGAGAGATCAAAGATGTGGTTTTCTTTCAACCAGACGAACTTTTCGGTACAGTTACCATGAACAAGGTTGATTATGAGTCCAAAATGAAAGGTATCCTAGCGGACACACGAAAATTTCGCACAGACAGTACGATTGACAGCATCATTTTGATACAGAAACAGATATCAAGAAAGCTCCAAATCTTACTGCTATATGGATACATCTCGGAACTGCAATACAGACAGATGAAGCCAACCGGAACTCTCACACCACAGTTAAGAGGTACTCCAAAAACACACAAATGTGGCGTTCCGTTAAGGCCAATCCTATACATGGACAACTCACTATATCACAAGCTTGCCAGATGGCTTGTTGACATTCTACATCCCATCTGTTCCCCTTTGATAAACAGTTGACTTTTTGTGTGATTTTAATTCCCACTAAAATGGGCCTTTTTGTCTCCCAGTTGATTATCTCAAAGAACTTATACTTTTGTGTACAGAGGACATCCATTTTTATTTTGTGGGATCATATGAACAAGTTGATGGTGTAGCAATGGGTAGTCCACTGGGCCCAACACTTGCAGATATATTTTTAGGAATGATTGAATTAAAACTATATGATGCTATAGGTGGTGCCAACCTCTATAAGCGATACGTAGATGATATTTTGGTTTTTGCCACTAATATTCATTTTGTTTCACTTTTAAACCTTTTTGATTCTGCTCATCCTAATCTTTCTGTTTCTCATGAAGAAGAGGCAAACAATAGTTAATTTTTTCTAGACATTTCACTCACTAGACGACAGGATGATCCACCACAACGCTCAATTCACCATAAGGCCACTTGGAGCGGTCAGAATTTGCCATTTTCTTCTTCGGTATCAATTACTTATAAACAAAGTCTGGTGCGAACCCTGTTTCATAGGACTCGGAAGATCTGCACCGGTGACTGCTTGTAAGATGAGGAGAGATTAAAGAATGTGTTGCGATCCTGAAAAGTTCATCGATGTTCACAGCCAGAAAAGACTGATCAAGACTGCCGTGAGTACGGTCCCTAAGAAGCAAGTCTTTTTGAACCTTCCTTCCAAAAACGATCATATCACAACTGACGTAAGTCAAAAATTACAGTGTGCTCTAACTCGTACATACCCGGCGGCTGAATTGCGGTTGCTACTCACAACTAGGAGCGTTGCTCAGCTTATTCATAATCTTGACCTACCGAAATGTTTCGTCTCACATGCAGTTGCGGTGACGTCTATATCGGCAGAACAGATCAATGCCTACAACAAAGAACGGCTGAATATATGCCTAAGTGGTTGGTGCGCGCCATGACTCAACAGGCAATGGCAATAAAGCGAGTGAGACGAAATCTGACCTCATCCATTGCAAAGCACATCATAGAAACAGGTCACGTTATTGACCCCGTCAACTCGTACCAAGTGTTGTTGAAGAATCGGAACCCGAAGTTGCTTGTCTTCTCCGAAGCAATGCTAATCAATACTCGCCGTCCGATCCTGTGTGTGCATAAACTGTTGACCCACGTAGTTTGTCTGCCTTGGAACTGATAACAGTCCTTATTTTATGTAAACCCAATCGTTGATTGTTGTTGCTATCCGCATGTCCTATATATTCCAATGTTTTACGTTCGTGACTGATGAGAGTAAACGAAATGTTAGCATCTCGCGACGTATGTCTTCTATCGTTACTGGTGAACTGGATCAAGGGAACTCGGTGTTTTATGCTTTCAATTTTCTTTGATTATTAATTGCTCA
Source organism: Paragonimus skrjabini miyazakii (assembly GCA_014338405.1). Classification (NCBI taxonomy): domain Eukaryota; kingdom Metazoa; phylum Platyhelminthes; class Trematoda; order Plagiorchiida; family Troglotrematidae; genus Paragonimus; species Paragonimus skrjabini miyazakii. The sequence goes on from JTDE01005089.1 coordinate 26,737, forward strand.
AACATTTCGTACCTTCAGCCAGCGAGCTCAGCACTCGGTAAATAGTTCATCGCATGGTAGACAATGAGTTAATTGCAAAACGTGGCCGCCAGACGGAAATATTTAGGATAAAATGCATGTCTCAGAGAGCACTAGTGAGCAAGTAGTCATGAGGCAAGCAACGGAGGTCAACCATGTTCAGTCGCTTAATTTAGAGGTCTAGGCAAAGTGACAAGAATAAGAACCTTGATTTTATCAAGCTATTAACTGTTCATAGCCCCCAAACCAACTGGTGAAAAGTACTTGACGGCCAGTCGATACCACGTGAAGGCCATCAACAGTAAGTCGGACCCTAATGCGACAGTCACAAATCTCAACAGACAGAGATATGGAAAACTATACATAGTCGCTTAGCTCTCCGAGATGATAGTAACCTATTAAAATTCAACTGTTGCGTCTTGAACTATATTATTGAGCCAAGAGCTTTGACTGAAAACCCACAGACGCTCTCTCATCCAGACATGCCCATTAGGCTGGCTGGAAAACTACGTCCGCCGCAGTTCACAGACCAGAATGTAGGAATTGGCAGTATCTTTACTTTACACAAAATATTGACTCCATACCACGTAACTTCCTGGCCATTATCCAAGGTCAGGCTAGAGTGAGTGTAGCTTAAAGCACAGCAGCTGAAGCCCTGTTGATAAATTGAATCTTGTCAGTGATAAGTTGTGCAACGTCCACCTAGCTTTAGCAACGAGATCCGACTCTGGAACCACGAGGTCTGTCGACAGCAGTTCCCTACACGCCAACCGAATGTCGCAACTACAATAACAAGGGTGCCTTTGGAGGAGCTAGCTGTACTAAGGCGACAGGTTCACACTAAAAAATGATACATCAATCCCAGATAGCGACACCTGAGTAGACAGGGTGAACCAAGTTGAATCACGCTTCGGTGAGCAGTGAGCGACTGTTACGACAATCCCTTGAGAACCGGTTGTTTTAACAAATACTAGCTTCGGACACATGTTAACACATGATGTATCGCCCTCATCTTGAGAAGATATGGTCCAAGTCACATCACACAGCCATAGGAAACGTACCTCTGTAGACGTGACTATTTTTAGTGATTAGGTCCCCTCCCCTCTCCCTTTATTCTTCTCTCTTCCTAAACAGGGTTTGTTTCTTCTTCTTCATGGTTGTGGGGCAGTTAAGCATCAGTGTGAACCACTAACGTATTGCTGTCTATGATGATGATGATGATGCCTTCGTTCTATACTGAAACATTATCCTCCTACCGGACAGTGTACCCTCCGATACCAGATATTGGCAGTTAAAAAACTCACTCCGTTTGCGGTAAAGTGAATTTGCCCAAGAAGCTTGGAATCCAAAATAAAATGCGGACGTTCTCACTATTTGACCGAGTTGTCTGTGGGGTGCGAATAACTAACGAAATTGAACGTTGATGCTTCTAATACCGACAGACAATAGGATCACCAATAATGCATTGTCATTTGTTGGATCCTTCCGGTGTTTTGCCTATTCCTCCACTGAGACTATGAGATGTATGTCGGATCAGCAATAAGAACATTGATGATTATCCTTGTGATCACAAGTCTTAACCTCAAACTGAAAAGCTAACGGTGCTTGATAAGCAAATGACTCCATATGTTCCGCTCGAACAGAAGAAGAGGTAGGTTAGCTTGCTTTAGTACAGCAGTGAAAACCAGCATCACTGAACAGACTAAAAGTAATAGATATTGCCGTCTAATTTAACCTAGTGGAACTTCTAAAGATCCAGTAGTGAACAGTGGCAGCGATCTACTCTCATCATTCACGGACCAGTTTCCGTATTATCCAAATAGCATCCAATTTGTATCAAGTGAAAAAATATTTCACGAATTAGCTAGTGATCACCTTCGACAGCAACACGTTGGAGATGGATGGAAAATGTGTCACGTCCATAAATTTATATCAACTTGGAAAAAATGCAAATGATAAGACTAACAATAGAAGTTAAAAATCTTTCACATCCAAGTTGAACGGGCATGGGACGATCATTGAAACATCAGATGCAGTAGATTCGCGTGCGTTTTCCTCAAACACACCTAAAAGGTATGGACTATCTGGATAAATAAAGGATGTCTGTAGGTAACAGCAACCACTAGCTAGTTGAATTGCCAGATATCACAAAAAACAGTCTTCCCTGTCTGAAACTATAAGAATTTACCACTTAGGAGTGTGCAGTACCTAGGCCTGGAGTTGGCGTTGGAAAATGGGGTTGTAAAGAACGTCAGTACATGTAACATACAAGCATACATATACACAAATTCAGTTTTAGCTGCATCAATGAGTATTGTAGTTTGGGCTGATGTTTATCCTAATAAGAAATGAAAGAGCAGTTTCACAAATAAACAAAATGAAAAAAACAAACGAGCAAAACGACCGAAATTAGCTTAAAAAAGAATGAGCTTGCGAATACATGCCGATAGCGAATACAGACTCGTTAGTGACAGAGATGTTTGCAATCGGCGGTGTGCACAGTAGCACAGTTCCCAACTGGATAGACAGAAGATCCTAACTTAGCTCAACAATCAAGGTTTTTTATAGCAACCGGTTTTGTAATTCCTCTCAACCGTCAGAAATCGCACTGAACAAAGCGTAGTGCAGTAGGCGCTCGCTGGCATACAGAGTAAGTGACCGAAACAGCGTAAACCACATTCATATTATCTCGAACAGTCGCCATTTACACTGATTCTGAGCCACTTACGTTGGTGTGTTTAACCATAGATGAGCATCGCACCTCGGGTCCCAGTAATAAAACGAATACCGCTGTCTGGCAGGCAGTTTTCAGGTTTCAGGCTGCGTTCCACACCATTACAAGTGCATGACATTGTTATTCCCATGAGTTTGGTATTCTCCACAATCTTCATCAGACACCTCAGTAAACACCCGAAACAGTGATAGAAGGTCACTGTCCACTACGTAATCTGTAGACAGCATGGATACGTTTTTTAGAACCAATAGATGTGTAATCGGCTGAAAAAGAAATCAAATTTCCCTTTCCATCTGGAGTGCAAAGATTTCTGGCCGAAAATTCCATACTAAATATAGCAAACAGGCAGCTTCATGACAAGTTGTTCAGTTACCTTTCACTTTTTGTCTGTGTTGTATTGGACTGAAAATGATATCCGAATAAAGAGAATAGTAACTGACTTGAATCAATTAAGGCTTTGACGTTAAGGATTGTTTCGAAAGCATGACAATACATTATGAGTAGACAAACTAACAGAAATAACCTGAAATCGAAGCCAACAGTGACATAGTTATGAGATTATGTGATTCCGTAACTGTGTTTCGATTATTCACTCTGTGGTGTTTCATTCACTAGGGTACATAGACCTCTAGTCGAATACATTGGGTTTGGTGTATGTTTACGCTTGCACACTTCGACAGATGAGGTATGCATGCTATACGTAGCTGTATGCAAGCGTGCGCAGGAAAAATAGGCAGAAACAGTAACCGAACGAAGAACGCCGGCAAACCGATAAGCACCAACAACAAAGAAACACCTTGCGAAACACAACTGACCGGTGCATCTGCGTCATTAACCCCGGAGGCGTGGGGACGGCAGTCATGACAGGCGGCACAGAAATAGGTACCACATACTCGCCATTGCAATTTAACCCCCGGGAACCCTGTAATGGCCCAGAAGATTTCACATTGTTTGGATGAGCGGTTGACGTATCAAGAATGGTGAAGTCCTTTCCGCCAGGAGATTGTACCTTTGCGGTCTCATTCGAGCAGGGGGTGACCCGACCAAATGGTTGCGCGTAGTTGGAAGGTTCTTTGGGACTGTTAGAAGCCGCATGATGATTGGCCTTATGGTCTCCCGCTTTTTCCTGTATCTGTGTATAGACATGCATATACATATATACAATATATATATTCAGCGTACACCGAAAGAATGGTTCTACTACAGTTTACCGAATTCAAGAACGTAGACAAACACATAGTATACATTCAAAAACGGCGCTAACAAGTGTAAACAAACCTAATACGTAAATATTTTCTTATGAAAGTAAAATTAGTAACTGCACGATAACGGTTTATCTGTACCAGGTTCAATGAAGCTAATGTTAAGAAGTGAAGTAGATCCAGATACAGTAAATAAACTAACAGTTGTACTAAGGGTTACCGAACGCATAAGAATCTACAGACAGTCGATTTCAGTGACCAAGAATAAAGTAGTGGGTAGCTGTTTCAACTATGTTGGACCTCTCCACTACCATTACGTACACCGTGAAATCACATGATCAAGTGGAAAAATGTTTGGATTACCATTATGATACATGTTGGTAGACCATGGGCTCGACAACCTAATTGTCCATCATCTCACTGTTCATCACTGAAACTAAATATGTCAATATCCTTCAAACCCGTTTGGGTTGTAATGAATACTGGTTGGTTTTCAATTTCACCGTAAACGGTTGAACACTACCAGCCTAAAAGAAAAGAAAACTAATCAGCTAAACAACATCTTAACTAGCTGGAAACAGATTATGCCGGTTAACTGCTCAAAAGTTAACACAGGTTAAAGAGAGGTGAATAGCTACAGATAGTTAATGTTTTGTCAACATTTGGTTCACTCATCACCTGTTAGAGGTTTGAGCATCATTAGAAACTGAAGGCTTAAGTGTTGTTGTATCTTTGAAATGAGTTGAAATCATGAATTGAGGTATGGAGAAAATAAGGAAAAGTGGAGCAAGTTAAAACACAGATTCCTGCCATTCAGTTCCTCGTATGCACATCCAACGTTAGAGCTGATAGTTACACTCACCCCCGTAATACATGTGTCCAGCTTGGTGAGGACTATATTGACCGTTTTGAGGAACAACTGTCCATCTTCCCGATCAGGAAAATGCAGACCGTACACACGCAAAGTGATCGGGTCTCGCCATTCTTGAAATTGGCCATGCGATTGGTATTCGAGGCCTGCTTTCAAAACCGAATTGACCACAATCTGTGGATGACAAAAAAACAGAGGGTGGTGTGATTACTGTATGGGCACAGCATACATGTATGTTCGCTTGTAGGTTGGATCGCTCCTGTCTTTAGGATGAGCGTTGTTATGACATGGGCACACAGCTCAGTGGAAATAAAGAGTTATTCCACCCATAATGTTTGTGTTGCGTGACGAAGCTAATAGTTACCACAACCATACAATTACAAGTCACACAGAATAGTAAATGTCTCGCCGAATGAGGGCAGATCACAGGTCACCGCCATTCAATAAGTATAATTTAGGATGTGAATAAACAATGTACTGCCTAAGAATGAAATCGTACGGATAGGTAGTCAGTGGTGCCTGGAATAAGCTGTTTAAATGCATGACAAAAGCCTAACTGCAGATCTTTCACTATTGGAAACCAATCACAAAGGACAACCAGTTGCGCGAGTGTCTAATGCACAGTACAGTCACAGATAATCATGTTAAAAGGTCAGATTCTTCAATCATCCTAATAAGCGAGAAAACCAAGAATAACTGGATGATCTTCCCTCGTCACGCTGACACCGATTTATACGACTGTAATACTCAACTTAGAAAAGTGGCAGGACCCAACAAGATAAAAGCAGCAGTTGAATAAGATTAATACACTTTCGTTCCATTGCTTGATTATTTCAATTTATCCATTCCATTCTAATCATTCCCATGGTGGTTGAGGTGAAAAACAACACTGAATAGAGGAATATCACCTGGTATAGGCGGCACGCAGTTTGTCAAAGATGACCGAGACGACCACGCTTACTGTTCACGATGTGTGCAAGGGATCCACCAACATAACTTTATTTTGAATATACAGCAAAATGATTAACTTGGACAACAGTAACAGAGGTACTGAAGTAGCTGATAAGGCAGAGGAATAAGAAGAGTAAGGAGGCGTGAGTTGGAGACACCTTGTCGATGGCCTCTATGTTAACGGGGTCCGAACGGCGGCTATTCATGTCGACCATGAATCCCAGGTAACTCATGAAGTGCATTAAGCATCACAACGTGTCTATTCAGCCTCCTAAATCGCCGGAAAATGTTGACAGTCCCCATATTAATCTCTTGCCGCTATTAATGGACAAAAAAGTTGTAACTCAAATAAAATAATAGCCCACATCACAAGCGACGCTCACAAGATGACCGAGTGGGTAAGAGTCTCGACGCGTAGCACGCAAGGTTACCTGTTTCATCCTTCACAATATCTACCTGATTAGCTCGAACAAAGACGAAATCGATTGTGGAGTATCGGTTTGAGAAAGAATATGAACTCTCACCACGATCTCTGACAAGATAATGCGGAAAAACTGGGTCCTAAGCAAGGTAATGTTTCAATAAACTGAGTTCCAGAGCTACTAAGCCTCCAACGAAAGACCGTCCTGAGTGTACTTTCATTCAGTCATTAGTTCTTAAGAGCCATGAGCCAGACCAGAAAGTGCAGTGGCTTTATTCGTCGCTCACTGCAGCCAATATATCGAATGGCCCACAGGAAGAAATCAGGAGAATGTACACTGGCAAAACAAGGTTAAGCGAGAGAATAAGAAATGATGTGAAAACAGGCACGCCATTAACTGAGGCACATTGCCGTCTCGAACGGCGTTTTTAGCCAACGACTTATGCAGTCACGCGACTCTAACAGGACAGGTGACAACTATCCACTTCAATTAGTGAAATAGTCAGTCTTCATATTTCGTGATCATCAGGCGGTTTCACTCAACTATTGGTGACGTCAGCATATAACGTTCCGTGTGATAAATGTTCACCCGGTATGTGAAGCACACGACCTAAACATCAAAAACTGTGCAACCTCATTAGTTGACCAACACGGGTTCCGGACGTTCCGAAATACGCACTGGCAAACGACCACATTGCTTACGCGATCAGCCCACATAATGTGGACTAACTGGCAAGGTCAACGAGAGTAAAACACAACGAGTCCGCTGACATCTTTGTCGTGAACGACCCATGTTTCTGAACCATAAAGAAAAACAGAACATGTGATAGTATGATATACCCTTCTCTTCAAAAACGACCGGTCATCTTCCCTACGCCACAGATGAGGCAAGTTGACAAAGGTACCATGTGCTGTTATATTTCTCAACCGAACGTCATCCATGACAAAATGGGACAGAAAAAAAGAGAGATCTGACATCCTGGTAAACTAGACAGCTGTCCATAAACCCTAACCTTGCTTGCAGAATGAACACATAGCAACCATAAAACATTCACGTATTTCCTTGGAACTCACCTGCGAAGAAGGTAGTTCCAGAAAACGTTACAAGCAACCTAACTAAAAGCGATCTTTAAGTCAAAAAAGTACCACAATTATCGGCTGCTTGTCAGCTGCCTGCCGATGCCTTAAAACCCGAAACACAGTGAAACTGTGATCAACACGTCATCGTCCGGATCGAAATGTCGTCCATTCTTCACGTATCTGACTTTTCTTGGACCTAGTGGGCCAACCAGTGAGTGATTTGAATAAAACAGACAGTAGAGTGATGCTTTTGTGGTTGTCACATAGACTGTGGGTTTCTTCTTGAAAACCGGAATCACTGCTGATAAGCACTAATCACGAGGTGCCACCTCAGTTTCCCGAACTGCTTGAAGGAGGTTTGTCCGTCCTGATATTAATCTCTCCCCCCACCAACCTTGAAAAGAGAGAGCAGGTCTGGCCCAGAAGCAATGTTACGCTTCAGGGTCACTTCTGTTTTTGACAGAGGGTTGCCTAAAACGCAATAACTGACCATTTGGTCCCGTCTACTACATGATCAGGATAAGGCCAACTGAACTGTTGCTCAAAATGTTCAGCCCATCTGTTAAGTACGCGCAATTGACCGTTGACAAGTGAACCATTTTTTCACACACGGTCCGATTTGCCTCAATTCGACGGCCTGTATAACCGCGGATCAGGGAGAAAAGTTCCCTGTTATTCCCAGACGAAAGGCTCGTTCCATCTCTTTCGAGTGTTCGACCGAGTGATGTTCACCGTCTTTGTGCAAGCTTTTAGTCAGCTTGAGTTCAGGTTCCTGACGGTCGTTATCACATTCAGAGCAAAATGGAATCGAGCGACCCTTGTTCATAAGGACTATCGACGTCAAAATAGTTTACTTCTGTTGCAACCTTAAAGCTCATTCGGAGCACACATCTTCACAGCAGGTTTTCGTAGCCGGTGCGGTATGTTCTCAGTGTTCGTTGTGCACTCTCGCCAAACTCAAGCAGTCTAATTTGTTCGCCAGTTTCTTTTGATAAGCGTTATTCGATCGAAATTTAGTCATCTGTCTTACGTTCACAAGGATATGACCTCTGATCAATGAAAACAAAAACAAAATGGGCAAGCCAGAATATAGCTGAAATGTTAATTTTTGTGTAATTACACCTGATTTTACTTTAACATTCACACGTCCAATTAATTCGTTCCTATTCATACTCTAGTTACATGATTTAATTACAAGCTGAGTAAGGTCCATTTATTAAGTCTTGACTTGTTTGATTGTTGGTTCACTGAGTTACCACAATTTAATCAGCTCATAAAACAATGTAGCAGATCTTGTAACCAGGGCGCTGTGATACTGACCTCCATTCAGCTGACGCAGCAGATCACTGGATATACTGGCAGAAAACCTTCGATAACTTCCTATCTGCTGTAGAATGTTGATAAACATGTTGCCCTCATAAATAACGTTTTCCCTAGCCTGAAAACATATACTAAATGTGCTGATTATGAAAAAACCATCAAGGCTCTTGAAAGTTTACATAGCCAAACAAAAAAAACGAAATCTGCGTCACTTACTGTGTGCAGACAGATGTTTTGTTGCCAAATCAGTATACCGTCAGCATGTTGCATTAACAGTCGAGTTTTCTCTTTAATTCTAACGATTGTAGCTGTTTTTTGTCTTTCTGGCGATGTGATTTGTATTCCTGTTAACAACGTTTCATTACCTGTACTTATTGACATCACAAATTCTCTGAGCTAGTTTTCGAAGGCTGCAGTCGAGAAACACGGTTATAAAATCAGCTTATCGCAAGAGCGAGTCACCATGACCTCCACTCACCTGACAAATTGCATTCATGGCAATCTGCACGTTACTGTCAGATTCCAGGATGTTTTGTTAACATGTCAAACTCTTCATTATGCCAGATCTATGCAGCGATGTGTTACTTGGTCATGATCGTCCTTGATTACATGGACGCATCGAAGTCTTTTTCCGTGAGACCAAACGGGGTTCTCCCTTTGTGGACTTCTTGCAGTTCACATCAAGCCTCAGCCCCCTTTTGAGCTTCTAACGCCAGGATGTAAACCTATTGCTAGTAAGTCAAGGAGTCATTCATCATCATCATCATCATCATAACAGCCATGAGCTTGACCAAAGGTACCGTGGCTCGGGCT
>JTDE01005090.1:0-18860 GCA_014338405.1 Paragonimus skrjabini miyazakii
TCCCTTTTTTCTCTCTTCCTAAACAGGGTTTGTTTCTTCTTCTTCATGGTTGTGTGGCAGTTAAGCATCAGTGTGAACCCCTGATGTATTGCTGTCTATGATGATGATGATGATGATGATGATGATGATGATGATGATTGGCTTATGAGCTGTTACCATTGCTAGTGCAGAGCTGACAAACGATGTATTCCTTTGCGAACAATTTATTGTCATCTTGCATGAAGTTAGTTGTTCACTGTGAATGGAATCACTCTGTCCATATATCACCTATTACGTTTCTCCGTAGATACAACATAATGTTTCGAAAATTTTCAACACTTCTAGCTACAGACGCTATTTACGTGGGAAAATATGTGACTGCTGCGGTGAATGATACCTTGGCTCCCATTCGAAATATTTCATTTGAGTCACTGTTTGTTTTAGTATGCCATCTAACACTGCCACAGTCAACAAATTCTCTTATTCATATACGGCTGACGAACATTTTAATCAAGCCTATGTTCGATATGGGATGTTGTTTATAAAGCAACTCTACATTTGTTGTCTGATTAAGTCCTAACAGTTCAAAGTGTATGGAGTTTGTACACGTCTTAGATACAACAGCAAGATTGTGGATTCTAAATTTAATGTACTTCACGTTCTATCGTTTTATCATTATCTATGCAATCCTCTTTGCCTATAATTGTGTCTTTACGTTTATCCCCTACGATTCAGCCAAAGAAAAAAACACATAACATAACGAGTTAAATGGATAGTCCCGATGCATTTTCATTTTTATGGTTAACTTGCAGAACACCACACGGTACCCATTAAGTTTAAGTACTTTTTTTCATTTTTGTTGATGGTGAGCTATTAACCGTCCAATGAAGTGAACCAATCCTTTGTACGGTCTTGTTCATTGGTTATTTTGGTTTATTGTCGTAGACAAAGGCAACGGGAAGCCCGTTGTCAAACTTCTCTGCTTCTCGCCTTGTACTTTCGCTATTTAGATACTGAAGATTCGAGAAGGTGCTGTGTGTATCGGCCATCGCTGACAATTTCTTATCGACTCATCTAAAGCGCAAACTTCAGGGAACCTGAAAAGACATGTGTGCTGTTATTCGTATACAATTTCTCTTAATTGAAAACTGACTCGACATATCGTTGGTTTAAATGTTAAACTTTTTTTCAAGTGTTTTCCGCCCTAAACCTGAAGAATAAAACACACAACATAGGTGTGTATAAAAATTCCCGCAGAACTTCGCTTAATTTTCACAAGTGCGCAAGACAATAAAAGGGGTTTGAAACTACATGAAGTGCTCATGCACAGTAGCTTGATCAGAGTTTGCTACCAGAGTGAGGGCAGAGTCACCATCTATTCATGTTGCTCGGAGAGGGTGTATTGTATTCTGTGACTAAGGTATACTCTCATGACCAGTAGCAACGGACTGCTAAAAGTTGCGTAAAGTATCAGACGTGCATCCACAGTTCCAGTTTGGTGATGTTCAGTTAAAGTCGTTAGGTAATCAATAAAGTCAACTGTTGCTTACTATCTGATTCATTAGGCGATGTGACACTTTGATCTGTTAGTCAGTCAACCATTTTTGAATACGTTCGGTTATTCGACAATCTAATTGTCTCCCTGTTCTGCCGACGCCGAGCACGTGTTTCTGAATTGATATATGCAATTCGATTTACATTGGACTGACAATGCGTCGTTGACTGGAAAAATTGGAGCCCGTGTAAGTTGGCTGATCACAGATGTTAGGAGCCTCGAGAACCAAATAAGGGTCATCGCCTAGTCAACACTGTAGCTGTCGAGCCGGTGGCTCGGGTGTGAACGCATTATTGTCTGGCCAAGACCCAGTATAACTTTCATTTAAACTTGCACTTTCTCTGTTCAAACCATTCCATGGGAAGATGAGTTGAACGAATCAGGAACGTTTAAGGGATCTCAATGAGGAAGCTAAGGAGTTGTACAAATATTTCAGATGTATGCATGCCGTTATGTAGAGTGTGAAAAAAACAAAAATACATTGTAACGGCACGACAAAATGGACAAAAAACAACGCTATCAAAGTGAAACAAACAATGAATATTACCATTAATTTCCAGTAGCAACATGTAGATCTTAAGAGATCGGATTGGCATTTAAGCATATCATTCTCATAAGAATTGTACAAGGGGAAATAATCATGGCTACATAGTAGCTAGTCAAGAAATGGACATGACCATTTCGTTTAGTCAGAGTCAAATCCACCACTGCATATTATAGGCTTAACATCATGTTTCGTTATTCCATCAGTAGAATTCCGTTTGTATCAGTGTCAAGAACAAAATCTGAAAGTGCCTAATGCCTGAAAGTTCTACTGACATGATTTTTGAAAAGATTGTGTTAATCGGTAAGCGCACTAACAATGGTGAACAGTCGGTTACCTTTTTGTTTTCTTGTTACGCACTATTCCTCATACCTGTCACGTTCATTGCACATATAAACTACTTGTCTACTGTTTGACTCAATACATAGTTTGTCCTCACGAACCTTGGCTTCTGCTTGCATGTGGTCAATGCTACCGAGAGCTAACTATGGCAACAATCCATTTTCTTAAGCTGGATGAAAAGGAATTCGTTGTAGTTTCTGTTATTCAAGAGGAACGTTCTTCCAACATACAGTTGACTCAGTGTGGTGGAATTTATTGTGAACAGTTGCTGTAGATTGTTTTGTACCATTGTCGACTCATTTATTGGTTATACTACAATAGTAACTGGCAGATTGTGCAAGCACAATCTCAGCAACCGAAGTCAGCATTTCATCTGATTATTGTCATGGCTCCGAGTCCTATGTTCAAACGCTGTTAATCATTCCTTCAACTTTGCCGGAGATTGTTATTTTCAAGCAATCCCAATGTCGTACGTTCAGGGGTTATGATTTCGGAGTGATCAACTTGAAGACATGAATCCAGTCTCATAAGAAATCTACGGGGATCATTAGTTTGGTGACTGAACGCAGATGTCGGCCTGACGGTTCAGGCAGTGGCTGCTTCACAACGAGACAGACAAATCTAAGGTTTAACGTACCATGGCTTCCGGTCCGAATTAAGTTTAATTAATAAATCAAGGTACTGAGGAGAATTAACAGAACAATGTCGTACTGATCTTTTGTAATATTACAGCACATAAAGTAGTCACAAAGTTTTGCCACTGCAAAAATTGTGGTTCTTCTTCCAAAAGAAGACTGTTCAAACAAATTTCTGTCTAATGTTTTTTAACAAGAAAATTCCCCCCTTTGCTGCGAAAAGTGACTGATAATAATGAACTTACCACTCAAGGATGAGGCCATCACACAATTTTATCATGAGGTGTACATCGTCTTATATGTCACGCAAACATTTTGCACTGAACACAACCACCTAATAGCATGTTACTTGCTCTGTTTCGGAATTATCCGAGGGTAGTGTGAACCTATACAACACGTGAAGTGTTAAAAATGACGCGAATTCTGACAGTATTTATGACGGACATGTAACAAATTATAAAGAGTTTACTTCTTTTTCAACCTTATCGCATTAACAGTTAGGCTAGATGGTTGTTGTAAACTCTCCTAAACGGTACGCTGGTTCGATCTCGGTATAGTGGTGCGGTCGATAAAAGCGGATTCTCGTTCCGGTAAAAATTCACACGAAAATCTCGGTCCCGAATAGTACTGCGACTGTTCCCGTATTCGCTCCCAAGACAAGCCAAAAGATGCATTCAAAATAAGAAGGTTTGTTCCGCTACAAAACGGGGTTCGGCTAGAGCGACAAGTACAAGGTATTTATAGGGCACGTCATGAACACACATTCCCACCACATCATGAGAAAGAGTCAGGATCGCACATTGTAGCGAAAATGCGTTCAGTGACGCACAATCTTTATTGCCCAACTCGCTAGTTCACATGTTTCGCGCGCGCTCGCGTTCATGAGTCAGCATTCCAGTCCACAACACCCCCAGGTTTCCGTTCACGCGTCGTGTGCACTTCTACCCGGTTTAGGTGTGTGATTGGCGCCTTCTACCCGGAGGTTTTCTGCCTGCTATTCCTCGACGGTTTATCCAATTTCGTTGAGCGATGGCTTGTCCAGTCGCTCGTACTGTCCTCCGTCTATCTACTGTAGGCTTTGAACGTACTCTACAGCTGTGTCGAGATATTCCTGAGAGTGTTGGAATAATCACACCTTCAATTTGGTCATTCATTCTATTTCGGCTGCCACGTCTCGCCCGTTGGTCCGATCCGGTCGCCCACGCCGTTCTCCATTCGCTTACTGTGGGTTTTTAAACGCACCTCCCCCCTGTGTTGGGGTATTCTGCCGAGAGTTGGAATGCTCGCAATTCCGGCCTGACAGCCCCCCACAACATGTGCATAGCGGTATAAAAAGTCTCAACCGATTGGAACAGTTCCGCTAGTTAGGACTGTCAAGTGGTGTTTATCTTCTTTCTCACGACGGAGGCGCCCTGGGACGGTCACAGGGTGGGCGCTCTAACAGTGGTTTACAACATAACGACCACAGTCTGTATTCAGTTAATCCCAAGTCGTGCGTTCCAAGCGAACGGGTCATACAGATGAAGTCAATTATTCGAAATGGAGTATAATGCTATGTATGTATATGCCACATCATTACTTACTTAAATTCCAGTCCGACTTAGTAATGTTTTCTGTGTTTATTAAATGTTAAATCGAACTAAAGTTAAAACAAATTGGCAAACTCCCTTATTCAAATGTTCGCATATTTTGGGGTGTTCGGATGTTGATTCTGCTATTTGAAACGTTGTACTCTTTATATCTGTTCACCGGACGTACTCATAAAATATGGAATACAAACTAGGAACATTCTGTCCTGTTTTGTTAATTTTGAAACGGAAAAATTACGTAAAGCTTTTGATTATTTATTCAGATGACTCAGAAGATGCCAACTTTGCAGATAGCCATGTTTAATACCTCCCGTTAAATAACTAGGATTGCGCTAAACAATTTATGATGCAAAACAGTGGCAACATTTCGTATGCATTTGTCCATTAAGACACGTAACAAAAAACAAGTATATTTATGGCGCGACTTGACGCGACCCCGCTATATAACACCAGTCGGTTTTCTCGATCGTTGAACAAAGGCCGGTGATCGGGCATGCACTCCATGTGACAAACGCCCTCTGAGTGATAGTGCGTCATTGGATACACATCATCCCGAGAACTGTTTATCATAAAGCCGAATGACCATGACACTCCGTCTGTCACTGCTTCGACTAGCGACTGACAACTAAGTTTAGGTTATAATTTTGTCAATTTCAGCCTAGTTTACGTTTCTTTATGCCTAATTGCTGTGAAATGCAGCAAACTGCGAGGTCAAGTGAAATGGTAACTAAACTGACCTTCCTAATTAACTATTCAAGTCTCCGAGTGAAAAATACTGTCTTTGTCTTAATAGGTACAAATCATAAACAAAAGCTGATTGAGGTCAGATTACTCAGTACTTCTAGATGTTCGATCGGATCAGTTCCATTACGCTTCGTTGAAGCGTAAGGTTGACTCTATCGCGTTACCGTATCAGGGGAGTCCACTCACAGATTCTGTGAAACTCATTTTAAGAAAGTCATCTATGATCACTGTGCACATAAGAAGAGTTGGTTTTTATCAAGTGTGATTAACCACTTAAGTATCTGTGCCGTAACTCTCTAACTGTAAGTTGTCGTCTACAGTGCGCTTTGTGAATCTAATTTCGTTAACAATTCAAGTTGGCCGGTCGCTAGCCGAGTTAATCATGCGTGCTGGGGTCAAATCACAGAAGTTTTCTGTGACCTGTTTTTATATGGATTCATCGGTTCAGCTAATTTTTTTGATACCCCCAGTCAAGCACCGAGATAAGATGATCATCCTCAATAAGTTACAAACATGCAACTAAAACGGAAATTCATAAAACTCATATCCACAAGCTTTTAACTAATAAGATCGTAGTCTTTTTAATTCAAAAAGCTAACCACGACTTGATATAAGCATCTAACAGGACAACTTACAGTTAATCCATCCTGAAGCAATCTTTTTAATTGTGCACCTTTAAAATTTCAGTAGTATCAAAAGGGGGGAACCGAAAATTCACGTCATAAGTTGTTGGGGATATCTCTCAATCTGATGTTTCTTGGGAGAAAATAAATTACTACGTAGCTTAATCCGGAAATCAGCCAAACTAAGCTATCGTTTTAAACTATCTCCAGTCGTATCAGTTACATACTTCTACTGCAAAATGTGCCGTGTTATAGAGCTTGCACTCTGAGGTGAGCGCCACCATGGTTATTTATGATTTGTACTAACTCGTAGTTGTCGGAAAAATACTTCTTAGGTTCTTATCTAGTGCAATCGAGCTTTTGCACTTGTACTTCATTAATCTGATATGTAGGCGACTCAGAAGTGATAAACAAACCGATCAGCATGGCAACATTCCATAAACTTTCTAACATTTGTGGAGATATCAAATCAATTTCCAAAAATGTTCTGGTTTACAGCAGCAGGCAATCTTTTATTGATCGACACATTCCTGCCAGTTAAAACCCTATCGATTACTTAAGGCAGAGGAACGTGAATAGATTCAAGTTCAATTGAACGTGAGTGGTTAGGAAATGCAACAGTTAATGGAACACCAGATTATAATGCATTGTACATAGCTACAACAAATCAAGGAAAGTTTCAATAATAGAAACGGAGGACTGCACGACTGAGCTAGTAACAATTGAAACGGATAGATGTCCTGTGCTATTGTGACTGAACACTTGGAAGTTCCCTAAATATGTCAACCAATAGTTAATACTTAGGCTTCAGTTGCCCGATAACTCACAGTAGGTTGATTTATTTGAGTTCCAGCATGCCTTCATCCTTATTCATAGTTTGTTTTTCTCTCGAGTTCGTAGAATAGAGCTTCTCAGTCTAGACATACACGTATTTGTGTTAAAATGTATAATGATACCTAAGTGCCATTTGCTGATACACAACAGCAGTTAAAGTTGTCTAGTGAACAGAATTGTCATAGATACCAACAATGAGGTAACATCATTGTTTTGCCGCCCGTAGCTCATAACCTCATCACCGGGTGGCAGCATAGAATATTGTCGTAAGCAAGATGTTAAATCTATCCGAGCAGATTTATGTTTAACACTGAGTTACGAGTAGTCTGTGAACCCAATAACGTCAAATAAGATGGCCCTAATAATCAGAACGATCTTAGGATACTCGAAAACGATAAAACGACCGTTGAACAAAATTGGATTTCATGCAGTAATGAAGGAAATACACAAAAATAATAATAGTTTCTCACTTCAAATGGAATAAGCCGGGTGTCCAGGTGAATGGGGAGGAAGCAATCAGATTACGGAGTGGTACAAAATCCACAGGAAATGACCGAAAACGATCACAAGTTGAGTTCACTAGAACAACTGAATCCAGATATCTATGAGCACTACGGACACTGTATTGAGAAAGTCTTAGTAAATATGCAAATATAGTTATAGCCACGATGAAAATCAATGACAGTTGCCAAGACCTTTCACATACTTAGGCCGAATTGGTAACTCTAATAAAGACAGATGTGTAGAAAACGAGATGCACCTTCTGCAAGCAAACTGAACGTTCTGCAGCAATTCAACACATACTAGTGAAACACAGCATACAATTCAATCATTTCAATACATGAAGAAAACAAAGCCAATAATAATTTACTGGATTTTGTTCCAGAAGATTAACACAGTTCTGGTCGGCACTGTATTTTAAAACATCCGCAAAATCATAGACTACTTAGGCAATACGCGACACGTTCGTTTTTCGTACATGGCTAATCAAACAAGATCCACTTAGTGATAGGTATTCGAGGATTCGGTTGATATACCATGAACGCCACTTACGATTAATAGCAGCTTTTACATATACAGACTATTCAACCGGCTGCTTCCTGAAAGAGGCATTAAACTTATTAGAGCTCGTCAATTGTACACATTCCTTGCCATGACCAGAATTACTGCACCAGGCCACATCCTCATGCTGATTACTACGTCACTGGTTTCACCGTATACCTGTAGAATGATCAAAACTGAGCACTCAATCACTTGAGCATTACTCACGAGCCATTATATATCGGGTGGTATGATTATCGGATCATCGCCTTGGTTACGCGCCCAGTCGCTTGACCCAAAACCGAGAAATGAGAAGAGACGCGGCAACACCGTTCGTTGGGAGAGCGAGACAAAATCAGGCCACAGAGGCTTTAAATTTATAGGATAAAACGATTACCATGACCGACAAACAGATCGAGTCAAACGAAACAGTAATATATGGCAGGGTGGCAGGGCAAAACACGTTACGGGGGCCGTCAAGAAGCAACGCGAGAAAAAACAGTCCAGATAGCACACAGGCTTTCGATCGCATACCTGTAATCTGATTAGCTGAGTGGAACCAAACCACTATCCACGACCGCATCATCCGAGCTGGGCCGGCCGATTGATGTGGCGTAATGTATCCTGACTGTCTCGTTAGGGATGCACCTCCTAACAATGATGATTCGCTTGTGTTCAATATGAGGCAAATGGCGCAGTAATCAACACGACTACCGCATGAAAACTTCAGCCGGGATTTAAGTGGGGGCCGATTCTAACACGAGCGAACCTTGAGTCCAGTGCTTCTTCCCAAAAGATGATCGGTTGATTTTTTTGTACGGTACTAAGTTTGGGGAAATCACTAGCCATCAACGTCTGAGTTTTCGTACCACAGTTACTGGTTGATGAAGAAGTTCCGTTACGAATGTGTCACTTCATACTAAGCACATGATGATTAGCATGGTCAAAAGCGTTGTGTCGTACATTGCAACGGAAATGTTTGATGGCTATCTTTTGCTCACACATTGATACAGAAATAAGTCATAGAGACAATACAGAGAATTATATTTTATCTTATGTTTTCATTGTACGTTAGCACTCAATCTCGGGTCTTAACCTTTAAGGTTTGTTCATGATACACAGGTTTCCCGCTAATGCAGCAAGTATCACAACGAAAGCAGGGTAACAGTCTAAACGGAACACAAATGCTACAAGCCGTTAGTTAGCATAGACGATATTCACGTCGATTATCAGCGTTACCCTACCTGAATTCATGTGAGCAGAACGTGCAGTAATTCCTCACTTTGGTAAACACTAGCATTTGACAGAATGATACGCTGGTATCAATGTTAAGCTCACTGACTTTCAACATACAGACAACCTGTCTGTCATTTAGTGTTGCCTCAGTGATGTTGATTAAACCGAATATATAAACGCATTGATCAATAAAAAAGTTGAAGAAATCAAACAGCAAACTATCAGTCAACAACTTCAGCTAGTTACATTAATTCACAACAATAAGCTGCTTTTGAATGAGTAGAAATTCGGAGAAACAATGTCCGCCTAGTTGAACATATAAGGCAATCGGTGCTGCAGTCGCTCATTACTTTTTTCTGGGTAATTAATCCACACAGAATGTTTTGTTTTCAACAGTCTATTTCAATACATCCACCCCTTAGTGCCGGTTCATGTTTCCCTTTGGCTCCACCTGACAGTTAGATAAGAACAACAATATGAAACACATAGGAGACAGAACTACTTGACATTTCAATCCGGTTAGTAGCGTAACATCGATGCTCAAATAGGTTGGTTAATATCCGTTGTCTTTTTGCTAATTCGTACGATAAAACTGGTATTTGCACTGCCATGAGATCGCTGATACTAGTCTGTGAAACTAACTACACTAAACACACTGTAGGTAGAGATAAAGAAACCTGTCACCAATTACTAACTTCAGAAAATCGTTAGCACACTTACACCAATCTGTTTCCTTGCAACAGGAACACAACCCAACAATCCATTCGCGATGTACAGGAGGAACGAGTGTTAATGTCGGACCATTCCCAATAGTCCGCTGTTTACCAGGCTGATCCAATACGATACCGTGAACACCCTGCTTTGTAGTCATCACCTTATCAGCATATTCCGCTAGCGATAAATAACCTAATCGCACCACAACTTCGGTCTCTTTTGTGAACCCGCATCAGTTTATGTGCGATCACCTCGCGTACTGACCAATCAATTGATTAATGCCACTTCATTATGTTGTTGGCCTGGTGTTATATTCACAGTGAAAAAGTCGAAACAAAAAGGATTCCTTCTTGTAAAATCTTGATGTCAAAACACACGGAACCAACGTTTTCAAAGTATGATTTAAAACCAACAGGTGGTTGAGAATTTCCATCACACTTTACGGTCGTATGCAGTCAGCGGTACGACAGTGTCAGATACATTGTATATAAGTGCAAACACGAAACGGCTGAAGCATATTAACGTGTACTTAACTGTTTTATCAGTTAAATCTCGACAATTATCTGTATAGTCAACTCAAGATATAGAAGTGAAAGAAGTGGATTATTTGAGTTCACTATTTTGGAGTGGCTCATCACCGAACGAGCATTTCGAAACAACGAACCACGAGTTTCCAAAAAGCGGTTCACATAAGGACCAGTAAAGTTCATCTGGCAGATTAACTGAACGGCCGACTGACTAAGCATAGTATGGTTGCAAAACGCGTCACGTGAACACTAGATGACGAATCATATGCTTGAGCTTAACCGGAATCACGTTCTGCCTGATTAGCACTCCAATGGTTCTTAGTTAGCATCGCTTGATCATATTCAAATCTCCGTAATTCAACGAACTAAGTGCGATATACGCATGTTTCATTGTAGCTGCTTGGAAAGCGAAAATGGTATATACAATACAACTAACCTATCGGTCATCAAGTCTTCTTACACATAACTATCTATACACAAGTGTACAGAGCAGGTTTTCAAATAGCAATACACGAAAAAAGTATGCAGAATACAATATAGTTTGACAGCAAAATTAATTCAAATGTGGCATACAAACGACAACCGTTGTCATAGTGATGTTTCAATCCTAGGTTGAATGGTAGTGGTAGTCCGATCACAGCACGCTCCAGCAAATGTTGGGTCGATAATCACTGAGAATAGTCTAAATTACCATTTATGATCAACCACAGAAACTCTTATAGTTGGTCTGACTCGAACGAAAAGGTTAGACTAGAGGTCCGTCATTTTCGAGGCCGACTATACACACCTGCCTTTGTGCGGATCTGGAGTTAAACGTCAGCCATTATCTGTATCAAGTGAGCGTGTTAAACATTGTGCTATCGGCTATAAACGGCATTCAAATTTCAGAAATTACATGAGTATTTGACAGACAGCATCCAAGTATCACGGTGGACGCTCTATTTTTTTTTAGATTACACATCGTTCAAAGCACCCGGTTAACTGAAATTTTTCCGACTGAAGAGACTACTGAACTAAGACCACAAAATAGACAGCTAGCTCCTCTTCAGAACAATCAAGCAAACATTCATGAGAGCAATTAGGTGAATTATGAGGTTTCCAGAACAGCTGTTCCCGAGTTCACATACCAAGCAAATAAATTCACATTCAGCTCACTAATCGGACAAACTAATACACTATTGAACAATCCCAATAAAACTCTGTTACTCCTAACAATCGGCGCAGTTGCAGTAGATGCGAACTACTGTGAATTAGCGACCAAACAATAAGAGACGAGATTACCAAGTAAAAACCAGCAAGCTGAGATGATCGGAAACAGAGTACTGGTCAAAATATCTTAGGGAGAAATAATGGGGGAACACAGCTATTTAATTGGTGATAGACCCTTCCCGGCGTTTACTTACATCAGCTTGAGGAGTGGTTTAATGAAGGAATCTCTACGAATTGAACACCTAATGGAATTTCATGCTGGGGTATATTCTGATGTATGTTAGATATTGTCGCGTACTAACTTATTTCGGAGCAGCGGAGCGCCAAGTGTGTTGTCGAAATCGTTGTGGAGGTGTAATTAATTATACCAAAAATGCCATGCGTACTATGTTTCTATAAATCGTAACAGTGTGAAATGCAGTGGTTAGATAGATATTGCCTAATGTGGCTTGCTAATATTTGCACATCCCCCAAGAATACCGCTCCCGACGTACTCGCTGACCACCGTTTTGCGAACATTTAGAAACATCTTTGTGCATTTTTTCAGTTGAGCCTAATCAACCTAACACCAGCATTCTCACAGTTGGTCAGCGAAATAGTTTCTTACGAGAAGAGAAGTTCACCATGACGTAACTCTTTTAAACAACCCATAAATTTGTTCTGTTATCGGAAATTCTCCAATTGTTTATAGTAAACCTTGACATCGGCAGTCACCGTTGTTCCGATCGCACATTAGAGCAACAAGCATCTCCCTGAAAACTTCCACAGACCGAGGGAGATGCTTTTTACAACAGGTTCCGGCCTGCTTTTTTTGTCCCGGCCTTTCTGTTCACTGTGACCAATTGATCAGCTACTCGGACATTTACTTTGAAATCTCTCTCCCCAACTCTGGGAAACATTTTCTGCAAATGCAGATAGGTTCTCATCCTCTTATCCTAAGAAACCCCGTCGAATGGAAGAACCTATATATTAAGCGGAAAGCCATGCAGTAAGCAAAAATGAATTACTCAGCCTTACTGCTGTGTACACTGGAGCATAGCCTGGCAACAAAATCTGTCACGAGAATTGGAGAGTAATGAGGCAGCTAAGTCGTGTTAGTCATCCCGTGCAAAAACTCTTTTGCAGCATTGAAGGAACAAGCCGTAACGTTTGAAGTTTACAGAAAGTCCGTTCATCTTCCGTTTGAATCGCTTTCTTCAACCGACAATACTTGCCTCACTGAATACTGCTGTACATAAAGAAATGATGCAGTCGAATACTAACAAAGCAGGGAAGTCACATGGACTGTCGTTAACTATAACTGCCAACTGTTGGAAAACTGCTAAAATTACACCAGTACCAAAGATATCGAAATTCTGGATGACTGCATGCTCCTCGGTAGCATTCAAGGTTTCTAAGGACGCCAAATGTTGCAGAATAAATACCCTGTCCGTCTTGGTTCACTCAATTTTACTACCCCTGGAAAACAAATGTGAGGCAAGTAGTTTACGAATTCTTGACTACAACAATGCTATCAACCGTTTCGTCTTCTTAGAGTATGGTATTCAACCATCTTTTATGATGTGATTATTTATTCGAATCGTTTCCATTCTGCAGGCTAAGATGATCAAAAATCCTTCTCGCTGGTTACGAATTCGCGCGCTTTTCAAAGTGCAGCCTTCCCTCACTCTACGCGAGCCAAATAATCATCCCCAATGGTTCACCTTTGTTGAAATATACACACCTCGTCTTTGTTGCCCAAAATTCAAAAACACCCTCCTTCTTCACCATACAAAACAGTCGTACCGAACTGTCTAATTGGTTTAACGCACTTTCCTTGTGGCTCAGAACGTGCGTGTGTTGTTGCTCTTTTCTAACTTATTCAAAGAACAACTTATTAGCAGCTTTTTGATACTTGTCCTCAAATACAAAACGAGAACAGGTTTCTTTCTAGATCCTATTCTGTTAAACATTTAGATAAAACATTGAGCCACAGTCCAGTGTAGGCTCCTTATGTTGTTCATACTAAGTTGGTAAGATGTCTAGTCGTTTTCAACCCCGTATAATCTTATCCTCCGCTTTATGAATTCGATTCAGCCAAAAAAGAAGTAGCAGAATTATCACACGGGTAAGTAGAAGAGGAAATTTGAGAAAATCTAAAAGACAGTATTAAACAAGATGAATTTCCCGAGTCACTGGATTCATCGTCACCCACATGCTGATGATCAAACAGATCAATATCGCTGGTTACAGGTAACAAATTACACAAAAATCAAAAATGATACATTCTTGCCATGGTGTCAGTGTAAACTGAGATAACCTCATGTGGAGATTACGTACAAATTTCGCAGAGTAGACAATTGAATTTACGCTTGGTCGAGAGCCGATGCAGTTAACGGTAATGAATCGACACTTGCCAGACGGTTTCCCAAGTTGTCACTTCACATTGAAACGTAATATGCTTCGAAATACTAGGAACTTTACGATAGCTACGATCTTATCGGGATATGGCCGGTGTGATTCAGGAAAAGACGAACCGATGTATTGCACACCCATCTGGCTATAATGTTTATGAGAACGGTATCGAAACGGCTTCACTTCAAGTCCGCATAAAAAATTTCCGCTTCATAGATGCTTATAAATTTCTTGCACACAGATCGAGCACCGCTAACACATGCACACGCGACCGTACAAGGACACGGATTATTTGAGGGTTGGAACTCCATCAAGGATAAGGAATTCTTTCAGTTGCAGCGGTGATTGTACTACCAAACCAAGACAAAATAGAGGGGACATCACGTGAACATGTTAAGGCAACATAGGAGTGGTTGGTGGTAGACAATCTGAAATCAACCTGCCAAAGCAAGGACCTTGCGCTGACTGTTACAACACACAAGTAATTTAGATCCACTTGACTGAAATGATCTGGACGGCCTGGCTTGCACATTCGGTGAGCCATAACTATATGATGTGGATGACCCAAAGTTTGTGCAAACGTTCTTTTTTGCGAACACCACTCACAGTGAATCCTATTCAAATGAAATTCTATCTGGTCCAGTTCGAAAGGAACCGCTAGACGTGTAGGTCAGTGACGTGCATCATTATCCGAAACAGGAATTGAACCATGCTCAGACATGAGGCTAAATATAGATCCGTATGTCAACTGGATGGGCAGTTTGGTGCCACCAAATCGATTTAAGGTCTGAATGTAAGTCACTTAGAAGTAAACTTCTTGTGCGAAAATCCGAGGTTTCACGTCCATTTTCGCATTACTGCCTTCCGATGCGATGTCGGCCACTCAGGGGAATACCGCTCTGGAGCAACCCAACCACTGATAAACGACTGTGGTCAAACGTGATGATTCGATGACTGACAAGCTCATCTCACAAACATAAATGTTGAACATCAGATCCCCACCTTGATGAGTAAGAAGATACGCCATCGATGAGTACCAAGCAATAGCGAGACTTGACATTACATTATTCTGAGTGTACACAAGTGGTAAAAAAACTTCCTATAGAAACAGCAAAGTGAGCTGACTTTGAAAAAGAAGTCAATCGCGTATAAAAGGAAATCGAGGTTTATGAACAGAAAAGTGACAACCACAATCAAACATTTTGACTAACAGATATGGGCAAACTTAGTTATTAACGAAAGACATTTTGGCGACCCAGCTGATAAGCAGGAATACAAGCAGCATGATCAAAGTCGACGGTAAGAGTAAACAATAGTACCAAAGAGTGGCCATATCGCCAGTCATTTTCGAACATGTCAGAATAAAGTGTCCACTGCGGAACTCAGAGGAATGTCAACCCAGCTGAAAAACAAAAAACAGTATACAACGGAGGATGGGAAGTGAGACGAGGCGCACAGAAAATTGCTCTTACTTTGATGACAGGTTAGTTTCGTTTGATGTAAAGTACACCCCCCCAAGTTGAATACCGTTGCTCCACTGACTGCACATAATGGATAGACGGGGACATATAACATCGGTGAATCGGTTAACGTCTGATATGGAAATGGCGCGACTCTTGCTTGCAATTCTGCATACCTACGTATATGTAGCGGTTCAATAGCCACTTGGATCAATTTGCTGACATCCATACCACGGTGTCGACCGATACCGTGGTAACAGTCGAGTATCACGCATTCACTCCTTGACTCTATGCAACACAATTCAATGAGGCTCAGTATTCTAACGAACGGGAACCGAAATTTTGGCGATCGCTTACAACGGTGAAGACAGAGGTATATCTACGGTTTTGATAATCGAAGCTTTCATTTATCATGAAACAGTGGTATATAGAGATAACCCCAGCGAAAATGTTCATTTTCAAGACCACAGAAAATCCCAATGCTAACCACTGACAGGCAGGCGTTCTGGGCCAGTAGTACAGACAATTCCAAACAGATTGTTGGCGTTTTCTAAAGTGATAACGGTTTCCATCTCACTGTGTTCTCCGTTTTAGGCTCGCGCTGTTTTCAGTAGTGGAGTGACACCAATGTTAAGGTCGCTTTGTAAACTCGACATATAATCTATAGAGAAATGCTTCTCTATCTCCGGGAATGTCCTGGATTAACAAAAACTACCCAAACAAGCCGCCTGTTGATCAAGTTACTTACTTAAAAGAACAAGCGAGTCTCACTGACTGTTACGATCATCTCAAATCAAACATCACTTGCACTTAATCACAGTCTTCGCATTCGGAGGGTTGCAGTGTAATTTACAGCCCGGACCAGAATATAGACTACTGATGAGTTCTAGTATGAATGAAACTTAAGTCTAGTGATTCTTTTCGTAGTGGGCTTGGCGAAAAGCTTGTTTGAATGCGAAGATTGTGGTCAAGTGTGAAAAGTTTTCAAGCTGAAATAATCTAAATTCCGAAACATCTGTTAAACATTAGCATATCAGGGAGGAGAACATTGATTTGTGTTCCACCTATCGGGAAAAGTCAATTAATTCAAAAAAAAGAACATGACGAAATATACAAGAATGACACGATGCACGGTAACCTAGAGCAACGATCAAATAGACGAGGCGCACATAGGCAAAGTAAAAGAAACACCCAGGTAGAACAACACCTAACTGTCCGAAACCGGTAGTGGTTTGATGCACAACGAGCAAGCCAGAGAAACCTTTAGAAGAAGGATCGACTCAATTAAACTATGAATGTCGGACAAAGAGGCAAATTAAACATACAACTAAACCTCATCACGAATGATAGAGTCCTTACAGCATACGTGAGCCGTAGACAGTATAGCACTGTAGAGACAGGGACAAACATCAACAGAATCCAGAAATAACTAACCAAAACACTACAGATACAAAAATAAATCTATTTACAATACAACAAACGAGTAGAAGACATGGAAACGGAGAAAAACAGCCGAAAACACGATGAGATTTAATCGAGGCCTCTCAGAATGCTATGAATATCCGCCAGGTGATGGCCCAATTTGTCAATCAGTTGAAGTTGTCGTTCCAACTGTAAACAAGAGAAAATGTGTTAAGAATAAAGGAAAGATATTGGTTAACTGTGTCAAGTAGTAGCATGTAGAGTCTGAATAGTGTATACCAACGACAAGAATTTACAAATAAAATATCTCTGAATACAAAAACAAGATCTAGTATGCTAACTCAGATAATAAACAAAGTATTTAGACTCTCAAGTTAGGAAGCTGTAAGTACGATCTTTCCGGTGGGAAACGAATACCATTCTCGCATGAGGACAAAAAATTCAACGACGGAATAAATTTAAGCTCCATATTAAATACGGAAGATCAGATAGACCCCAGTCGAAAACGATTTTACAGAAACAATTTTTGAAGTTTTCTGGCAAAATCAGGGATAAAATGAAACCACCTCGCACAGATTATCTTCATTGACAGCAATATCTCACCATTCACCATCATAACGCTTTACCGTCAATTTTTGTGAAGAAGTGCTTACATAAAACAATGAAAATGTTAGAAAATGTCTACTGCGTCGTTTGATCGAGCATCAAACTAGGAGAAACTTTTTTGGGGCAATTCACTTCTTGTATATACAAATATGAGAAAGTGTATAGTACGGTAATCGGTCGATTAAAGTTCGATGTCAATGAACGCACCAGGAACGTACTACGATACACCAATTCAACAGTTTATTGATCATTGTCTCTGATGCGTCTAGTAAAGTTGGGGTTTAATCGACCAGTTTTCATCGTATGCATTTTCTCATATATGCCAACATTAGAAGTGAATTATCAGAAAGAAATTTTCGGGCGACTCAGTTACTATTAAAGGTAAATAAATAAATAAAATTGAACCCCTGCGGTAGAATAAAGGTTGGTGAGCGAGAAAGAACTAAAAGCATGAATATTCCAAAAAACTATTTAAACAAGAAATATCCATAACTTGTACACGACGTATAACCTAAAACATGTGACTACCAGGTGGAATTATTCACAAGACACATTCATCTAGAGGAGGCTCTGCCCAAAAATCGCTTGGAGAAGTTATGATTACAACCTAAATTGTGGTGTATTTAGCTTGATGATGAATAACTGAAAACGAGCTTGTTCGCTACGCAGAATTTCTCACTGCTATGCTGGAAATTTTTACGCGAAGTCACACCTACTTGACAAAGAAGTGAGAAACCTGGATCAAATAAGAGTTTGCGAAAACTGTTAGAAGAATCGGCATGACGACGGACCAAACAACCAGTGCCATGATCTAAAAGCCAACATCTCGTTCAAGCTCTTAGGTTGCTTTCAAAACGAGGTTTGCCATCAAAAGTAGAGGTGTCGGAGTAGCCGAGTGCACGTGTAAAGGTATGGTGTGAACAATTGTACACTGGCTGCAATAAACCGCTGGGATTACAAAAAAACGGACGTGCTACAAACCTAGGACAGAAAACGAACACAATGCCGGAGCCCGGATTTTTACATTTGGACATCTCCATATTTAACATAACTGCCAAACTACTTACTAGCAGTAACGAGTAGACGGGGATTTGATATACTTCAAATTGAATATCACGTACACATGATCGCAGCTTTCGCGTTCAGATAGATTTTACAGTCAGTCTTTCCCGAAAAGTCATTAATTCAAGGTTCGTTCTTGCTAGAGCTCGTCAACACCTACGACTGGCATATAATTGGGATTGTATGGATCAAACATATCCGATATGCCAAAGAGGTTGGCGAAAAAGAGTATGGGTGATTCTTAGCATGTGGTAAATGTGAATGCTATATAACGTTTACTCTCTCTCTTCATCCTTCGATATATATATATATATATATATATATATATATATATATATACACAA
>JTDE01005090.1:25442-36672 GCA_014338405.1 Paragonimus skrjabini miyazakii
CGACTATATCGGAGCTACGTGTCGACCGGAGGAGAGCGGCCAGATCTGAGTAAAACGCGTCTTTGACGCCGACGTCACTACAGTCAGTAGGAACGTAAGCAGACACAATGAATAAATTTCTGAAAATCTTGCGTCTAGAGTTGGTCTTAATGGAACCTGCCAAACGGACAGCACAAATGAGGCTGCGGCCGTCGAGCTAAGGACTATACCTACTCCAGCCTGACCTGTAACGGCGGCTGTGGAGTCACCTGAAGTGTTTAACCAGTATAGGGTGGGTGGCAGCGTACCAGAACTGGTACGTTTTCCGAAAGAAGATGCCAACCTTCTTCCAACCCCCAACCTGGAGGACCAGGAGACTGGTTCGTCAGACCTCTACCTAATGGCCTGCTTGGCATGAGTGACTCTATCGGTGTGGTGGCCACACCGTCCAGTTTAGCCCAATAGGTCATCGCGATGCGCAAGCCGTCACACCGCGTCAAGGTCCAGTCTCGTTTTAATCAATGCTAGTCGATAGACATTTTTAACGCCTGTTCGACT
This sequence comes from Paragonimus skrjabini miyazakii, assembly GCA_014338405.1. NCBI lineage: Eukaryota > Metazoa > Platyhelminthes > Trematoda > Plagiorchiida > Troglotrematidae > Paragonimus > Paragonimus skrjabini miyazakii. Next base: position 25,980 of record JTDE01005090.1, read on the forward strand.
TGTACGGATCTTCCAACCAATTCCTACTTTTTCTGTTTGATCTGTACGGATTTCCACACCTCTGCACTCGTAATATCCATTTTGATCCGCAGAAATTCCATTATGCTACATCAATCCCATGTCTTTTATCAATGAGTACGTTTCAGTTGCATCTTGCTACTTCCGCTTTGGTCACCTGACTGACTGTCGCAGACAAAACTATATTGATCTTGTTTTGCTGTTTGCCCCAACTACATGACGTACATGTTAATTTTGCAAAAGTAACCCATAAGATGTGACCGACATCTTGTGTACTACTGTTGGCCTTCTTCAAATTCATCGGTGAGAACCAAAGTTGCAAACAAAATACCAACGTTTCCGCATGGATGTCTTCTCTTTACGTGAACCACCAACGTTGAGTATGTGGACGACATTACACCTATTGATGATGGCCCACAAACGGTTCACGATGTCCATGAGGTTTGGGATTTCCGACCTTTAAATGAACTTGAATTTTGCATTCACTATTCATTTTTACAAGATCGCGCCTACTCTCATTCTTAATAAAGAGCCGATGACGATAGTAAGGTTCTCGCATCTTGGGGGTTGTGCCAGTGCCGATGGGATATATGAGGAGACCAGAAATCGCGTGGATAAGGATCAGGTGATATCTGCTAACATATGTCACCCGAAACGCCGGCATGATCTGTCTTCCTAAAAGACCATGTACTGTAACCGCATGGGTAAATTATATTCTGCAGCCGCCTGGCTTGGTCAAACTCGGCGGGAGATATTCACAGTATCTATCATCCTTTTCTATATCTCCACATTACTGACACAGTGGTCGGAACACTAGGTTAGCATGAACAGGATACAAAGACATCTACTGGACGGCAAGATTCCACTGACAACTGAAAGCAATCGTCTTGGACCGTAGATACCATGAGCTCAAGTCTGTCTTATGTACGACATTTCATTGTCGTACTTTGGCTGCGTGTGCTGGGGACGACAGTTCACTGGCTAGCGCATGATCTGGGTTCAGAACACAAAAGCTTTAATGTCAAAGCCTTTTTCCCTACGGAACAGACATGAAAACCTAATGTAGAGAGGTGCAATACTTACAGCATAACACATTCAGCTGCTAACTTGATTCACGGCCGGCTGCGACTGTACCCTAATTCCAGCCGGTTAGACTAACTGAGCATGGTTGCAGACTTGCTGGTAGTGACAAACCCTCGAACCAAAATTTCCATAGGTGTAAGAGAGTGAGTACCGATATATTGGAAAAGCTTACGCTTACGTAAGTGAATCGAGCTCACAAGTAAACACAGCACAATGCCTGTTCTACACATGTTGAACGGAAAATACACAGCTGTTTAGTATAACACGATAATATTCTGGTGAAGGAAGCAAAAGGCGTCAAATAGTGTTTAAAACACAAAAACCCGAAACACAAACACGATACAGTTACCTTTTTCTTGTTGGCTAACAAAAGTTTTTGACGCATGCTTTGATTTTGCAAATCTGAGAGCGTTCGATTGAAAGCTTCCTTTTCCAGTTGTTTTTTCTTCAGTTCCGCAACATCACGTTCAAGTTCTGACTCTTCCGCCTAAGTAATCAAGAGATAAACCGTATAACGGGACGACATGAAAACGCATTTCATCGAAGATATTTTTGATAGAAACGATTGCTTGAGACGAAAGGAACCAGTTAATAACTGAGAGTTAGTGAGTGCAAACTGTGTAAAGGAAAAATGAACACCAAATGAAAACGGTTACGCATGCGGTCGAAACAGAAAACCGTTGTATATGAGGGTAACAATCTCTAACTTTCGTAACGTGAACAATGATTGAGAACGTAGAGAGGTTGTGACGATTTTGAGAATTAAAGTCGTATATTCAAAATGTACGGAAAACGAACATCTCCATCTTCGAAGATGACACAGCACTTGCGCTCTTAAAATGACATATCGAGACACTCCGCTGAGGAGCAGGTGAGAGCATCGTTGACTGTCGGCTAAACTATGGATGTTGGCGGTGTTACATTCTATCCAGAGAGCCAATATCATTTTCACACATCCTTCGAATTACCTGGCGCAACAATAACCAGAGATTTTAAGACACTGTGATAAATATCACGACTGACAGTACGATTAAATATGGCGAAGTTATTGTATCCATACGTCAAAATGGCCACTTCGTCTTTAAGAACTAACAAAAATAGTAGATAACTTGCACACTTATTTCTCCTCACACACTCGCATACACGCACTTGGCCGCCTTGCATGCAAAACTGAAATCAAGGTTTGTCAGTTCACACAGTTTGACGCCACCGCGGGAGTCTCAAACAATAGCATTTTAGGACCCATGCCAAGCGTCCGTTGCCTGTCAGTGATGCTGTAGTTACAGTAAGAAAGATCTCATCATAACACCGTAGCCAAAGTGGTTGCGCCTACATGGATAGTTCAATCATACTGTGTGCGCTCAATGACCATGATGCGACTATGGTGGGCTAACAAGACAATTAGACTGGCAAGCAAAACGAAAGTAAGCATGACATGGTAAACTGCTAAGATGTTCACGGCTGTCAATCCATAGCATGGATTTTCCCATACGCTGGAAATAATGCTAACATATTTACGGGTTAGACAGACTGATGGAAGAAGACTGCTTAATTCCAACAGATTAAACGAAATAGATGAGGAAAATTCTCAAAGACAAGAGTGAAACGAAGTACAAGAGGAAAAGCTAGGTAGATGTAATTCTCAACAGTCACTTGATTATGCAAAATGGACGCATATCTTAAGTAAAACACAATCGGTTTATGACAGCTTAACGAGCTTGAGCCATCGTGTTCAACGTAAACAGCTTGAAGTGAAACATCACTCACATTTGATCGCAGCCTCCGCATTCAGATAAACTTTCCAGTCAACCTCTTTCGAAAAGAAGCACTAGACTAGACCTTTGCTTTTGCCAGAACCCATCAGAAGTGCATAACCTTGCAACGATCGGATTTGGGACTTCGGCCACACTTTCATGAAGCAACCGTGTTGATCACTGTGCGAGTGACCTCACACTAGGCACGACTGAAGTACCATACCTGAACGCCCAACCACTTTCGCTTATCAGAAATTGTCAGGTTGTTCGATCGTCTCGATAGGAGACAGTTACTGTCTGTTAACCCCATTCGACAACCACGTAATTAGGACAGATCTAAATCTTCGATCTCGTTAAACGTGTTAGGCAAGGATATGCACTACTGACAAGCTCTAACAAGAGGGAACCTCGAGTCCAGTGCTTCTTTCGAAAACCTAGCTGGAAGTTCTATCAGAATGCGAAGGCTGCGATCGACTGTGTGATATTTAACTAGAAATCAATCAAATCCCCAACTACTAATCAGTAAGGTAAACAGTCTAATAGGAGACGACTATGGGAGACTGAGGCGCTGCATTTGATTGAGTTAATGTAGAGACTAGTGAATCCTGAGATTTTTTTAAAAAAAGGTGATTATTTTGTCCGCGATTGTGGAAGAAAATGGGAAAGCTATTAATGAAGGTTAATGGCTGTCAATATTGGTGGAAGTGGGGAGAGGAGTTCATATGTAGGAGAGATTTGGATGAACAAAAGTGAATTTAGAAGAGACCCGATTGTGGAAAATCCAAGCTTCGGCTGAATTCAAACTGATGACAGGAACGGTATGCTTGAAGGCGGCAAGCGATTTACCAGCTAAGCTACGAAATGAAATGGTTTAATTCAACCGCAGTGTTAATGGCGACAGTTATTACTTGTTGAAACGGCCGTGCAAAAGTGGAGGCAGCAAAAGGAGAATACGGTGTAGCACATGCAAACTTCGTCCAGCTTTCAACCTACATAAGAATAGAATCCTCCAATGATCAGCGCTCTGCCGTGAACTCTGTTTATACCATACTCGATTATAGTGAAATTCCGGCCATTACGAAGCAAGTGGTTTTGAACAATAAAAAGTTCTATTTAAAGAAACTAAACAAAATCTGGAGATAACAAACGACCGTTTGAACTCTTACTTCGAAGAGAACGCATTTTATAAGATGGGGCTAAAAGTAAGTGTACTTCCGTGTGTGTGTGCGCGCGCGCTCGCTCGCTTTTACATATCGGTTGACAACTTTGAAGCGCTCTGAGAAAGCAAAATAAACACTGTGAGGAAGATCAACGCGAGTCTGCCTATTCCGATGGTGACAGTACACTCTTGTGATTCAAGCAGGCCCGCACTTGTTACCAAAAGGTCACTGTCAACTGAAGAGACTAAACTCTTCGCTGGTTACCATAACTTCAAAAAAAGTCTTAGTTGGCTCAGCGACGGGAAGCGTGATACGCTATCAAGCTTTGTTGTGTACTTGGCTGACTGGATTATGTTGATGATGGGGTGGGATCCGACTGGCAAACAGAAAGTACGCCATATCTTCCCGACACCAAAGACAACAAACACGTATTCAACGCAGAGGAAACTGAGTGCTTTTGACATCCACTATAGAACAAGACAATCAACTTCAAGAATGAAACGTGTGGGTGACCGCACCCTTATCCCACTGCGTTGTAATGGGATCGGTAAGGAAGGAATGAAGTTATTTGTCACTGGCAAGGTGAGTGAGCCGAGACGTTCCGGAAGTCTCAGAGATGGTTCCACAGAATGAAACATCAATAGTAAGTCGGCCCATTGTTTGAAGCTTGGAACGTCATAATGAATTAAACCGCAAAATGGTAAATTCTACTCTTTACTGCTACACAATTGCTGTATGTTCAATGTTTAAACCGGAGTTTTGTAGTACACTTCCTACTAAATACGTCGTTCAAATTGTAACCATGTGATTAAGGTGACAAAATTTCGAGGTGAATTACACAGAGCGACTGATGGAAAGAGGCGTCGTTGCAAATCATGCTGATACGACATCCACAATTGATCACATGCAACCCGGGAACGTCGTTCCTACCTCACAGAATGACAAGCCTTCAGAAATGGCCGTTAATTACTGGCTCATAGGATCGAAATTAACTCCTCTTGTTGAGTTATATAGCGAACTGCAAGAACAAACAGGTTATTTCAGGCCAGCCTCTTCGATCAAATGCAACAATTTTGATCTTGCTATCGGAACTCAGGGTTGAGAAGTGTATCTGTCCGCCATTGGAACCGCTCCAACTCAAGTTGATGGGGGAACTGTCGCTAAAGTTGGTGGATTTGGCCATAAGGTAGAAAAGCATTGCTCATGAGACGGATCCAATAATTGGTATGTTCCACCTGGAAAAAGTACAGCAAGGCACGCATACTTCCGGTCTATTTCCTTAATGTTAGGATCGTTTTAAGAATGTTTATTAGGAGTTAAACGAGTTGGACACAATCGAGACTAGCATCCATCACACTGTAGTGAAATAAAAATGTGTAGTAATGGAGTGCAACTATTTTTCTAGTAACATTTGACCCACACTGCCTCTCGAAAAACGCCTGAATGAGTTCGCACTTGTCGAACACGGGTTGATAGTTTGTTCGACGTTTATGGTTCACGTGCTGATGCGCTGCTGAACAGGCACGGAGAATAACCATAAATTCGTGCGGAATGAGTTCAAAGCATGAAAACAAGGCAAGGTAGTTTGTCTACTGTTGCTACACAGCTCAGAATACAACAATGAAGATTTCGGGAAAATGCCATTTGGAATTCACTGTAAATGTACGTAAAACTGACTAAACGACAAACACGGTAGGCACGTGTGTTGACAGTGAACAGTGAACAAAAATAGGCAATCGCACAGGGAAGAAAGAAGATAGTATGAACAATAACCACAATAGATAACTGGTCAGTTCTGAGTCTGGCCAGATAGCATAATGAGTCGGCCTGCTTACAATCTTAACCGGTAGGAGCAAAATTAAGAAGCGAACATTCAGCGAAAAATTCCTAAGCATGTTACGATCAATTGGAACAGCCAGGAATCGTCTGGATATACAGGCATGTCGAAAATGGTAGAATGCTACCATGTGGGATGAGGTTTTTAACTAACAGCAAGGAAAGACAGTGTCCATATTGACAGACAGCACCTCATCCGCGAAAGTGAGTCAGGGTCATGTGACCCATGACGAATTGGTGGCTTACTAGACCGCTGGTAACTCGCGCGAGCAAAGTCCAACGCGAGAAATGTTCAACTGCAACCTTCATGCACCGTAAGCGTTTATTACTCGACGGATCAAAGGTCCGTCTAGGATTTGTCAAAATACATGCTAACAAACAGTCGGCGTGCCCATACGGTCGTCCCAGTTGACGCACACTAACTGACAGAGAAAGTGATCACCAGAATTAGCAAATTGTTCCATACACTCTTTGTTCTTAGGCAAAAGAACAAAATGGATGGCGCAAGTACACAATAACCCTTCCTTTCAGTAGGAACCTAACGCCATTCCGACGTCACGGACCACACAATCTGGCGAAGATAAGAAAAACCTTCTGAGTGATATTCCACCAGAAATACCACAAGAAGGTGCCACTCACATAGATGAAACTCCAAAGCCCCAAGGGAACCGCCAATAAGAAAGAAGGGAGTGAGAACGGCTCAGTTTAATAATTCCACAGATGGCTCAATTTATGCAACAACGGGGATTATTGTAACTGCAACTAACCTTCATGAGAATTAGATAGTTGAAACCCACTTAGGTTATCTACCATGTTAATCCCGATGAGTGGTCAGTTTTCTTCGGCAAAATAAACTATTGTAATGGGAACCCCACAAAATCCGTAAGGAGTATGCAGTCTGCGTATTACGCCCTGGCTCGCACGAAATCTTCACGCGTTGAATTAATCACAACCTAAATGGTTTCCAAGGGATCGGTCCCACTGACAATCCTGTTGGCTCCCAATGTTAGAACAAAATGGCGTTTAACGACGTGGTTACTGATACGCAAGACACTTCATCCGGCCGTTGAGTCGTAAGCTGAACTTCCCGAAAGTCCACAACACCATGAAACGTGGTTTAATCTGTTGCTCGTATATTTGCCTAGGTAAAAGAAATTTTTGCATCCGTATCAAACAAACATTTCTATCGAGTCTCGTTTATTTTCACTCGTGCTTGCAAGGCACAAACACACAGCACTTGCAGTGCGATTTATACCTTTAAAGGCACTGAGGTGTAGGACGCAGTCGTGTTTCCAGTGCCTACTTTTCGCTAAACCGAGACAGAGAGCTGTCGAGTCAACCGTAGTTGTGCATTCTTTTATCAATGATACAACATGTAGTTTAAGCTAGTTCATTGTTTCCCAGCGCCTTGTTGATTAGCAAGTTAACAGCAATTGACACGGTTAATGTTGTCTACATCAGCTCCCACGCTAGATAAGACAGATAAGCAATATCCATCCCATTACTTTCATATGCCATACAAACGTGATCCCCACGTAATAGCGAGAGACCGCTGGTGGGGTGATTTGTCAGCAGCTGGTTTCTTGATACTGAATTCAGCTGGAGGACATCTATATTTGACAAGCCTTGAGTAGTAATACGGACATAAATCTACTTCTGTTTCGAGTAGATTTAACTCCCGGTGGTCCGTCAAGCCACTGGAGTCTCTTTCGCGGTAAAATTCTAATTTCGCACGGCCCATTCGTGTCGCACTTATCCTAATCTTGTAGCACATATTACCACCGTCCGTCAAGCATTCAAACTTCCACGATCAACCTTGATCTCGATCATTTCGGTGACTTCCTCGGAATCCCACGGGAACATCTGAAAATCCTCATTTTTGAAGTTTTAGCCAGGACACTTTTACCTTTGTAGTACTTACGGTGCCAATTATTCTGTCCAAAAGAGTTGTCGGCATCAAGGACAGGTTTGATGTGGAAACCAATATGTATTGTACAAGGGCATATCGTCACGAGCATACGTTCACCTGTATGAATGAACAGACTGTCATTATTCAATGGAGCGGCATATGATGGGCTGTCATTTCGATCACGCACACCCACTTACGAATTTCTATGTGCGGGGCAAACAGCGATTCTCTCTCCATTTCGTGTACGCCAAAGAAGCAACCAGTAGAGTTCACATACAAACTACTCGCCAAGGCTACGAATAGTCCATAACATTGTGGCTTTTTCAAGAGTAAACAGATTAAGGCGAGAACGATTGAAACAGTTAACTGGGAAAAAAAGCTAAAATATACGCAATGCCGACACGCACGAATAATGGAAACCTAACTGAAAACGACAACTGTAATCTATTAGTTAACTCAGAGAAGTTCATTAACGATGGTATATAAACAAACAGGAAGAAGAAAATGACGACTAACAGAGTCGTGCATGCATCACAAGAAGACTAACCTTTTCTTGTTGCTTGAGCGATTTGTATTTATCCAGTTGTAAATAAATGCGGTCTAAACATTCTTTGAGTTGATCTAGAATAGATTCAGAATGCTGAAACACAGTAATGCGTTCGATGACGCTGTTTAACGTTTCGAATAAGTTGTGCATGTCAGCCTCAACCTCGTTTAAGCTATCTTTAAGTCGTCCGATTGATTCAGGAATGGTCTGGACACTTTGTAAGATCATGTTGCTGACTGTTTCACATTCGGTTTCCAACTCAGCGTTCTCATTCCGCAACGAATCAATCTGTAAAGATAAACAAAGCGGGATGGAGTATTTTACAATTACATATAAGGCAGGATTTTGACCAGAAAGAACAGAACGGAAAAACAATGATATCCACATCTGCTATCAACCACAATCCCTATATATTCTCCGATAATTGCGGTAACCACTTTGACTGCCGATCACACGGTTACGGACTCGATCTCCGATCATCATGGCTATCTGGCAGGGTTCGGTTCACAAATGAATCGATACGTCCAATGGCGGTAAACGCCTATTGGTAATTTCGCTGTTTACTTCGTCACACAAAATTAACGAAAAACAAACTTCTTTTCGCGAATACAACAATAGCATGAGTGATCGAATGTACTGAGTACACATCAGGTTTCCCTTCCAACCTTAATTACATCTGCCTTTCAATTGTATGATGAAAATTGACGTTGAAAGTGATTTTAAACTCAAGGAAAAATAGCTCAGTTACAAATACTCTTACTGTTAGCATTAACATCACCACTAACAGCATTATTAACAGCGGTACAGCAGTGGGTGACAAAGATGCCATTGCCATACAACCATGAGATGAGAAGACAGACCAACCCTAGCTTAGAGATAAAGAAAAGACTTAAATCGTGAAAAAATATCCTACCTCACAGTCGCAGATTCAACTACCAAGTACCAATGCACTGTGTACAGCAAGTATACAGTAAAAAACGAAAACTTGCTGAAATTGATTAAGAAGGATGAATAATGCAACAGAAACCTAACAGATCATAAGGTGGGTACCTACATGCTCAGAACAAACAACGTTAGCATTTTTCAACGATATCAATCGATTGTCAAGGGCATCGCATGCTGATTCTTTTTTTTCTCTAAGCGATCGGAGTTCGTCCAATCGACCAGTCAACTGTTCGATCTTCTGCTGTTTGATGCGCATTTCAGATCTTTTAGTTTCTAACTTTTCTTGCTGTGTAATTACTGCTTCACAAAGACGTCTATACTCCGATTTATCCGAAAGTGCATCGCTATAAATCTGCAAAATGACATGCTTACTAACAGTTCATTTACCTTGAGACCATCTTTAAAACTGAATTTAAATTGAATAAACTTTAGAATGTAAGAGAACAACGCCATCCATTTCTTTTTATCTCGTCCTTCACCGAAATCGCTGCTATAAAATGGCTGGGGGAAAAGCAAATCTTCGCAGACTCTGTTTAATAGAACCAGCAGGTAAATTCGCTTAAATGGTTTAGGTGGCATGTCAAAGTATATGTGCACCAGCTGCCACATGACTTCATCCATTTTATCAGCTGTAAGTAGAATAGTGTGAGATGAGTAGTTTGAAAAACAATTCCACTCACGCTTGGAGAACACATCGTTGTTAACATCCTGGTTGGTTACGGCCGAAATCACACGCAACATTTCACCGACAGAAAAGTGTGATTCTACGGAACGTATGACCTGCATACTTGAAAAGACCAATTACGGCTGAAACAAAGAAGTAGTGGACACAATTAAGAAGCCTCAATCGCGAATAATTCTAAGCATCACTAAAAACCAATCACAGACGTTATACGTATCATCCATAAAATAATGAACGCAAAACGAAATATCGTGATAATATTGAACCAACGTAACTACTCGTCTCGATGTGCAGTAACAGCGAGCGAGTGCCCAGTACGTGCTGCGCCATAAGAACGTAGCAAATCATTCGGGCAGATGCAGTTTTAGACAAGATTCACGTAATTTAAGAAACGAATGAAAACCATATTTTCAACACTGGCATTTTTGTTTTAATGTGAACGAGATATTCAATAAATGAGTATGCCTCTTGGGATGATTTGTAACAGTTATTTACTTGAAACCTGTGACATTCATCAGAGCTGTCAACATTTGGTTTCACAGTAAGTCGAACAAGGCTAAGTACAAAAAGTTTCGCGGCACTGTAGTAACCGAGCTAGCTGGTTGAATTCGGTCAGAAGCGTTCCCGGGTCACAGATTGACGAACGGACTTCTAGCTGAAAATCAACTGCGGAACAGGCGATTTTTCAACTAATAAGTGCTATGACCCGCTGGTCAACAATAATCAGAAATGATGAGTAGTAGGGGATTTTTATTTTCA
>JTDE01005090.1:37273-51459 GCA_014338405.1 Paragonimus skrjabini miyazakii
ATGACAATCATCCATAGCACTTGGTTCGAGGGTCCAGCTGCATAGGACGGTGTGGGCGTCTATTGCAGTCTATCCAACGTCTGGGCAGGAGGCTGGTGGCGATTTCGGCATGTGACAACGGAACGGTGGAAGTGGCTGCATTCGGAATTGCGAACTTGTCCAAAAGGACATCCAGCAAAAGCAGTTGCTGGTCGTCTGTTGTTGCTGAATTCGTGTGCCGAGGGCGTAACTGGTTGCGGTGACGTTTCCATATGGTGCCACTGGCGGGAACATCATAAAGCACCTATCCGTGGCGAGCACTCACAGTTGCATCTGTCCAGTTGCTGTGACCTAGTCGACAGTTACGAGCGTAAACAGCTTCTCCGATAGCGAAACTGTCGTTGAGGTTTGAGCCGGAGACCTGTGTTGATTCATTCGTCAGAATGAGAGCCTAATGGACTGTGCGAAGCCTGCGACCCACAAGAGCTTCGGCTGGTGATCGGCCGACGGAAGTTGCAGGATTGGGGGTTGTGCGATAGACGAACAGAAAATCCTATAACACCTCGTCTGTGGTCCCCTCCTCACGAGATTTGAGCAACGCCCGTTTGAAAGTGTCAACGAAGCGTTCCGCCTGTCCGTTGGACTGTGGGTGATAAGGCGGAGAACGAGTGTGCTGGATGAGTAACCGGCGGCAGAAATCCTCGAAGTGCGAAGACGTGAACTGCGTCCCGTTGTCCGACACGAGAATGTCGGGAAAGCCATATTGACTGAAAATGCGACGTAGGGCAGCGATTGTATTGAGGGATGTCGCCGGAGAAAGTGCTACTATCTCAGGCCACTCGGAATACGCATCGACCAAGACGAGGTAGAACACTCCGTCGATCGGACCAGCGAAGTCCTAATAGCTGCTGGACTCAAATCTCATAGACCATTCAGAAAGCAGGTACTGTAGCGTACGGCACAGGGATACATAGGCTAAACAAAAATTGGATTTCAGGGAAATCTCTGGAATTGTTAGAAGCCAGACGGAAGGTTCTTCCTGGTAGTCCACATAACAAGTCTAGAAGAGATCTGTAGGAAACTGAAACGTAGTCTAAAGGCTGATTGTGAAGCTTAGTTAGTGGGAACAGTTAAGGAAATGGGAACCGCTTTTGCGTCAGGGAACACCGGCAAAGCTGATCCGTACATTGGTCCCAGTCGACCATCTGTCAGTGAAGCTATCAGCGATGCAGATGGCACACTAATATATAATAAGTTCAGAAGGTCAGAGCGGTGGGAGGAACACTTTTAGAGTCACGTTGGCTGGTCTTCTGTTTCTACTGTGTTTCCTTCACTCTTCAAAGAAAGAGAGAGGCTCGGGGTGGGATCCCCAAAGTCAACTCCATTCTGTGGCATAAACGACCAAGGACCGGAATTTATCGTTCATCTGACAGTGACATTATTCACCCACCACGACTTTCTCCTACTAGTCTAGCCCCCCAAGTCATCTGCCTTTCATGTGCCTTCAGGGCGATAGTTATTTTCTGAGGCCAAGACAACCAGTAAACAATGGTGCTATCAATGTCCACACTCTCTGACAGGTCGGTCAGCAAGCTGCTCTGGCTAGTACTCTCACAAGTCTGGAGCCTGATGTGTGCTGCGTGTCGGAGACGCGAGTCTACGATTCTAGCACCGTTATTTACTTGAGCTCATTTCTAGGTAACTGTCGATTCAAGTGCTTCTCCTTCAGGGTTTCTGGTGACGCCGAAGCCGAATCTCGTGGTCAAGCTAGAGTGGAAATTGCACTGAGTTCCAAAGCAAAACAATGTTTGTTCGATTAAATCTCAGTAAATAGTCGCTTGTGCGCTGTCAGACTCAATATATCGGTTAAAGTAAGTCGACGCAACTCAGAAAATTGTTGTGCTCTTTTCTATTCTGTTGGCGCATGCTCCAATAGATGACTGCTCAGGTGCTACCAAAGATGTGTTCTATGGCGCTGTCGTTGACCATCTGAGGCAGACTAAACACTCAGACAACATCATACTAGCGGGCGGTTGGAGTGTTCACCTTGGTCGTTTTTCTCCGGAAAAGAAGCGGCTGAGCGGCATTTTTGGTATCCGGGTGGGACGAACTGACAATGGCGAAGGGCTACTACAGCTGTGTGCCCCTCACTGTTTCTATATTTCGAGCACCGCCTTTCAACACAGGAAGAGCCACTGTATTACATGGATACCTCCGTATGCTTGTCAGCCGTGGACATCGCTCAAACACATAGCAGTCAGTTACAAGTAGTGCCACTCTGTTGAAGACTTTCATACCATTTGGAGCAATCACCTGGACTCGGATCATGCTGTTGTGCGTGCTCGTTTTGTTTTATCATATGCCCAGTGGACATACGCTCATAAATGCAAGAGACTTCATTGGCATCCGAGCGAACAGAATGTAAAGAACACTTGCCAGGTGTAACTAATAGATCCGTGAGGAGTAACCGAGATGAAGAGAAGACACCTGATAAGGTTTTAGTTAACCAGAAAACGAAGCATGTGATCTGTAGCGTAGCGAACGGAAGGGCAGATTAGAATAATAATATATGGAGGAATCAGTAAGATAGAGAAGAGGATAATACGAGGTAGAAATAGAATATGGTATCGGGAAGCACTGGTGAACAAGTTACCCAACTCCATTCAGGTGAGAGATCTTAGAGAACAGTGGGAACAAGTCGCCACAGCTATGAAAGTATGCTGTGAACAGGTATGTTCCGAAGAGGCTGTGTAGTTGCGACAGAATTGGACTTCCACCACGTCGACAAACCCCGTGAACAGGCGTCGCTCAATCCCGCATAGCTCTGAACGTGATGACGACTGTCGAGAACTTAAATGCAGGCTAACCAAAAGCTTGTGCGAAGGCTGTGAGCACCCCTTGGTCAAACAGTCAAAAGAAACGGAAAGAACCTTTTTATCTGGGAACAGCAGATGGCTTTTGTCCCTAAACCGTGGTTGTACTGGTCGTCGAGTCGGTGTACCTGAGACCACATGCGAAAAAGATGTTTCATTTACCACCAGCCAATCGCGCCCACTTGACATTTTGGAGAACAGTTCAGCTGGCTTCAACCAGGTCATGTGCACGAATGATCAGTTATTGTGCTCCAGATGGCCATACTTCGGAAGCAAAAGTGGCTCTGGAACTTAAATTACTGAAGCGTAATAAGCCTCTTGGACCAGATCTCCTCTCGCCTACTTTCAAGGATGGCGCGAAGAGGTTGATATCAGAACTGACGAAACTCCTCCAGAAACTGAAGAGGTACCTCTTGATTGATGCCTATCAACAGTAATTACCGTTTTCAAAAAGGGGGCCCGAAGTCTATGTGACAACCAGAGAAGCATCAGTTTGGTATCTGTTGCGTCCAGGTTACTCACTGACCTCAGTGTACATAGGCTCACTGAGCCCATAGGAAATCAGATACATGAAAACAGGCAGGATTGCGATCCGATCGAGGGTGCGTTGACCACAGTTTCACCTTGCGACGAATCCTTTAACATCGGCACTCTTACGGGCAGCCGACGGTCGTGGTCTTTTAAAACCTAAAGGTTGATTCCGATTTAGTTGTTCGTAATATTTTCTGGAACTGTCTTCATCGCAATGGAATACCAGGGAAATATATGAATCCGTTGAGATCACTGCATGGCCACTCTGCAAGTAGGGTGAGAGTTTATGGACAACTGTATCGGGCGTTCATTACTTCTAGTGGTGTTCGTCAAAGGTTTCCGATTTCCCCTTGTTCAATTTTGTCATGAACGACATTTTTTTGAACTCCTAGCTACAATGTCAAGCAGCTATGGCCCACGGAATATACGAATCCAAAAGAACGCAAACAAAAAAGAGACAAACAGACTGGGAGACAGAAAGATTGTTCATTCTTCAAAGGTCAATCATGCGAGGAAGTACTACACAACAACAATATAAAGGACAATGTAAAAAAAACAGGAACAGTTGTCCATGTGGCTGTAGAAAACATACTGATATATCACATCGCCTGACTGGATGAGCCTTTCATTCTAAATCCAGGAACACTGTCAGCCAGTTTTTGTTAAATTTACGCTTGAAATCGATCACTGTAGTAATCGATGCCATTTCTGGTGGCATCTTATTCCATGTGTGAAAAGAATTAAGGCAAAGTAGTATTACTGACCTGAAACTAAGTTAGTTTCACCTCATGTCCCCTGAGCGCTGTCACCACTGCGAGCAAACAAACGTTCTCCTGTACCTGATAATCTTTTCGACAGTTGCTGTAAACCGATATTTTGCTTTCGGGCTGAGCAGCAAATAAAGCTCGTTTGAAGGCCATCCTTTTCCTCACTTGCTAGAGCTGGAAGCAGATACTTGTGCACTGATTTTCGTACCATTTTGCAATATCGTTGTGTTCGTTTGTGACAGAGATACTGCTCGCGGTCTTTGCGTTGTTCTTGCCTTTACCTGTGTGGCCACTCATTGAAGCTAAACCAGCAGCACCCACGCTTTCTGCTGACAACGTTGTTTTCCTGTGCGCGTTTGTCGTCCACGGAACTCCCTACAGTAAATGGTGGTGCAACCGGCTAGTACGCAATCATATAAACGGAGGCCGAAAAAACACGTCAAGAACTATCCACATGCAACTTATGAAGTCCCAACTGTCGCCTCTAGTGAAAGCTCGATTACGACCAAGTAATTAGAACAATTGACTAACCCCCGGTTTGTTGCCTGTCTGTTGGTTGCCTGTCCGCTTGGTGAATGCATGCTGTGTGCTTGGTTCCTCTCTCTTGCAAGTCTGAAGTATGGTTGACGCCTTCGTCGTTGATTACAAGTCTTTTCTATTCATCTTCGTTTTCTTTCCCTCTTTTCTTGATTTGATGAAACCATCTCGAAAGCATGTGGAAATCTACGACTCACTCTCGTCTAGTTTGAAGCTGTTTTTGCGACTAGGTTTTCTGTCTATCGCAGTACAGTACCATTACAGTTCCTGCTGACTTCACGGAAGTCATACACTATCGACGATCAAGCAATCAGCCGCCATACAGAACCCAGACCAACCGAAAATACATATTTCTAGGTCCATCAGTCTTCATGGATCCTCGTGAATTGTGATGACTGTTAAAGCACCAATGAGCTTCTACGGGTACCCATTGCTGAGACGATAACAGATGAAACTCTTCACTTTCATAAGTAATCATGGGGACTACCAGATAAAAGCTAAGGAGTTCAAACTTTTATTGCCAACAGCCGCCGATTGTATTGATTCAGTTATCAATGCGCGGGTGCCAGGCCGGTAGCACAATTTCCCCGGGTCAGCACGATTCTTCTTCTGGTATCAAACGGACATAATCTTTTCTGAAATGTATTTATGGAAAAACTTGTGTAGCACTGCTTACTCTAGGTGCGAAGTCAATGTAGGGGCAACAGACAAGGGGGAAAATAAAACCGTATTCTCTACCTGCTATTTTTACCAAACAGACACGTCTAACAAGGCCTTAAATTCCAACGCTCGTCAATTCTGTCTCCGGGTAAAGCAAATCCAGTTGCGGGTGCACTCAGTCGGATGCCCCAGAGTGACACCCCGAAAAATTCGTGGAGGCCCACTGAACTAATTCATTTGGTGCAGTACCTAAACAAGCGTCCAGTATCCAGTAAAGAAATCAGTGGAGGAACGGAACGGAATTTCTTTTTGTCCAGCGAGACTGGACCTTGACGTGGTGTGACGGCTTGCGCATCTCGATGATCTATTGGGCTAAACTGGACGATGTGGCCACCATACCGATAGAGTCGCTCATGCAAGGCAGGCCAACAGGAAAGAAAAAACTTATATGAGAAGAGAGTAAAAAAAGGAGAGGAAGGGAAGGGACCTAACTACTAAAAATAGCTACGTCTATATCTAAACATACAACATCAGGACGCCTACACCTTGCAAAAAAACAACCGAGCTGTAAGTGAAAGTAAGGTGTCATCAGCAAGACAGCTTCCTTACGGCTTTCACTGCCTCGCGTCATTAAATGCACTCATTTCACAGACAACTCGGACAAACAACGACAACATTCATACCACTGAGCTTAGTTAGCCGCCATCTCACCTAAAGTTTCAAGCCACTGACTCTGCGAGTCGCGAGAGCCCCATACTTGGAGACGAACCCGATCTACAGTGACCAACCCCTTCGTGAACGATTTTATTTGTCTAGGCCAGGTCATCATCTGTCCACCTCGCACCTTACGCCAGTCGGTCGCAGCGTCCGCAAAGAGTGCTCGGTGTGGCAAACGACCAGCTGGCATCCTTAGTACATAACCTAACCATCTAAGTCTATGCAAATGTAGTGAGTGAATAAAAGAACTTGTTTGACAATCAGCGTCAAACGCCCGCTTTCAAATCTCCTCGTTGCTTATTCGCTGGTGCCGCCCGATACGAGCGACTGAACGCAGACATGGATGGTCAAATATCTGAAGACGGTTCACGTCCTCTACCATGAGCGGCCGGGTTTCGCTGCCGTAAAGTAATATAGCCCTCACTGTTGTCTGATATGCGTGACTCTTAAGCAGCAGAGAGATACCTCTCTGTCGCCACAGGTGTCACAGATTAGCGAACACCGCCCTAGCCTTGGAGATACGCGCCTCTGTTTCGTTCCCTACACCTCCGCCACCGACACTGATGCAGCTTTCCAGGTATATAAATCGGTCAGCAACCTCCATGACTTCGTTAGCTAACATTAAATCTACGTAATTACAACAACCTTGCAGAAGCACTTTGCATTTGGTGACTGCAAAACGCATTCCGAAGTACTTGGCAGAACGCGAAATAGCGTTTAGTGTTGTTTGTATCGCTTGAAAATTGCCGTCAGCATAGTCAAGATCAGTCAGTCTTTCACCAGGTAGGAGGTCCACACCGGCATCATTCGAATGCCGCAGGCAGTCCTCCATTACTTCGTCCATGACGAAACTGAACAAAAATGGTGAAAGGGGACAGCCTTGACGTACGCCGCTCATGGTGCTGAAACGGTCAGATAATTCGCCGTAAACCCTAACCTGAGCTGAAGTATGGAAATAAAACGTCGACGGTATGTTCACATACTTAGTCGGTACATCTACGTGTTTAAGTGACTAAAAGCGTAGATCGACCCACCGGAACGAACGCACCTTTATAGTCGAGAAATACGGCAATTGTTGGCCGACGGTACACATGACGCTGCTCCAGAATTTGACGGAGGGTAAAAATATGATCTATGCATGACCGATCAGGGCGAAACCCTGCTTGTTCTTCTCTAATGTTTGTTGGAACTGGTCCAACAGATTAATACCCAGTCTGTAGTCACTATCGAAAACCGATCGACAATGAAAAACGAAGACTCAGCGCGTGGACCCTCGTGTATTAGTATCGACCCTGGAGAATAGAGTGTACAGAGAAAGCAACGCCAAGCTAGCGAGGCACGGAGCGAGGTGTGATCGTAGCCCCGGGACGAATATTACAAAGGCGATAGCTTGACTAAAACAAAAGTAGGTAAAAAAATCCAAGATCATCAAAAATGTACAAGTGAATGCGACTATCAAAAATATCGTTTATTATAGCCGCTACATGTTAACCTCACGAGCTGCAGTGAGTCGACAAAGTATAATGGACGCCAGAACCTTTGAAATGACTAGGGTCAAACTAGTCCCCCTATGGTTTTCACAAGAGCCCCTTTTTAAATATGGGAACTATTATCGAGTGACCCCAGCGTGGAGGGATGGTCTCCGTCGTCCGCACAAGTTGAAACAGCTGAGTTAAGGTCTCTACTAACACGTCTACACCCTCTTTGAAGAGTGCTGGCACGATATCATCTGGACCAGCAGCCCTATTACGTTTGAGAGTCGAGATTCAATTGCGAACCTCAGCCTCATTGGGTGGTTCCAAATCTATGTCACACGTTTGTGGTGGCAACACAATGGAAGCAAGAGGCCAGCAAAACTGACCCTCAGTGTTCTGTCCAACGTTCTAACCTTCTGAACTTATTATATATTAGTGTGCCATCTGCATCGCTGATAGCTTCACTGACAGATGGTCGACTGGGACCAATGTACGGATCAGCTTTGCCGGTGTTCCCTGACGCAAAAGCGGTTCCCATTTCCTTAACTGTTCCCACTAACTAAGCTTCACAATCAGCCTTTAGACTACGTTTCAGTTTCCTACAGATCTCTTCTAGACTTGTTATGTGGACTACCAGGAAGAACCTTCCGTCTGGCTTCTAACAATTCCAGAGATTTCCCTGAAATCCAATCTTTGTTAAGCCTGTGTATCCCTGTGCCGTATGCTACAGTATCTGCTTTCTGAATGACCTATGAGATTTGAGTCCAGCAGCTATTAGGATCTTTGGAGTGAGTACCACTAAGGCAGCTTTCTTAGCTGGTTTGGTACTTATGCTTTACCGATGGTAAAGCCAGTTTCTCAACAGCCAGTCGTTGCTGTTGGTGGGGTCGTTGGCAAGCAAAAGTAAAAACAAAACGACAGTGTACCAACGCATGATATGAATCCAAGTAAAGGCTCCAATAAGAACGACAGTTTTGAATGGAACCACGCCACCTATAACTAACAGCTATGTGGTCTATCTGAGACCAGGCTTGATTCGGAGAAGGGGCACCAAGTATTATAGTGACGCGCATGGTGTCTAGAACTAGTGCCGGCTAAAAATAGCTCATGCTCAGCGTACAGTTGTAACAGTCACCCGCCATTAGCTGAGCGATGTGACGCTATCCCAAACCTGCCACCTAAGCGAGACTTGACCTCATCAAGGCGGCCGACCCTAACATTCACATTTCCGGTCAGAATGACTACATCAGAACCATTTATCGACCAAAGGAGAGCGGCCAGGTTCGATTAAAAGACGTCCTTGACGCCGACGTCATTACAATTAGTAGGAACATAAGCAGACGATGAAAAGATTTCTGAAAGATTTGCGTCTAGAGCTGGCCTTAACAAAACTTGCCAAGCGGACGACACAAAGTCTACTGTTTCAATCTGTCAATGCTGAGGACTACACCTACTCCAGCCTGACCTACAACGGCGGCTGTGAAGTCACTCGAAGTGTGTAACCAGTATCGGATAGACAATGCGGTTGCTGTTAGTTCCATACGTTGACTACTGTCTTGGATTCTAGTCTCTGAGATACAGCAGGCATCGACATGCAAACGAGTCTAACGTTCGTGCGAAAACGGCCTGTTGACCTATCTGTTTTAGAGTGCGAACGTTGAAGGCACCTATAGTAATTCACATTCTGGGTCTAAGCAAGGGACAAGAGAGGCCTGAAACTGAATGGCAAGAGATGGAACTTACCGGCTCAGTGTTACCACGGTTAGCTACATTTGTTGTGGGACCTGTAGAGCAACTATCATAAATGGGGGTTGGGAGGGGCCTGAGAACTAAATTGGATAGGACAGCGGGGAAGGTGTCAGCAGTAGCATGTTTTCGCCTATCCACCCTGTTGTATGCAGCAGATAGGGCGACCCGGTTTATACTGTGAGACGGCCGATGCAGTATGGAATTACTTGTGCTGTGTTTACTCATGGTTGTGTGTGGGCTGAGATACTGTCAGAGCGTCCAGACCTAGACAGGAGAACGATTAGGGTTCTCAACTAAAGTCTTTGGCTAAAAAGCCTATACCACAAGGCAGTGGGGGTGGCGGTGTACCAGAACTGGTATGTTTTCTGGAAAAAGATGCCAACCTTCTTCCAACCCCCAACCTGGAAGACCAGGAGACTGGTTCGTCAGACCTCTACCTATTAGCTTGCCTGGAATGAGTGACTCTATCGGTATGGTGGCCACACCGTCCAGTTTAGCCCAATAGATCACCGAGATGCGCAAGCCGTCACACCACGTCAAGGTCCAGTCTCGTTACTAAGGTATGCGTTAAGTTACTCCTGCTACGCATTGATAAGTCTCCGGGGCTTGGCCAGATACCCACACAATTGCTGAAAGGATTCGCAGATAAGCTGACGGAACTGGCCACCCGTTTGTTCCAGCAGTCATATTTTACTGGTTGTATTCCAGTCACTTGGAAGCCTGACGTCATCTCTCTCCTTTATAAAGGTGGGGATCGAACAAACGCCAGTAACTTTAGACGGACTGTTCTGCTACCAACCATGTCAAAAGTGATGGAGGGCACGATTTCGTAAGCGACCGTATAAATACTCACTCACTGTTGGTACCGAAGCAGTACGGCTTTAGAAATGGTCACTCATGCACCATCAACCTATTGATTGCTGCTTACTTGTGGATAAAAGCTGCCGAAGAACGCTTCCTAGTTGATGCTGTGTTCTTAGATTTCACGAAGACGTTCGATAAAGTTGGTCACAGTATACTACTTGACAAATTGAATAACATGGGATTATGCAATGAGGTATGCTTTTGGCTCAAACAATACCCATCCTGTCGCACGTACACAGTCAGAGTTGATAGTGAACTATCCAGGCAGTTCAACGCCACAACTGGTGTACTATAAGGCTCTATACTGGATCCTTTATTATTCTTAGTCTACGTTAACGACCTCCCATGTGTAACTCTCCCGTTGTGATGTACGCTCAGGATACGAAACTTTGGCGCGGCTGACATAGCGTTGAGGATGCAGAAGACTTCCAGAGAGACCTGGATACTCCGCAACTATGGCCCGTGGAAAATCGATTGACCTTCAACACGTCCAAGTCGAAGACTACGCATGTTCGTCATCCCAGCTATTCTAGCCACTATCTACCAGGTATCATTGTTACATTAGACCTCTCCCCTATTACTAACATTATGCTACTGGTAAAGAAAGTCAGCATGGGAGCTAGCAATGCTTAGCAGGGTTCTTGGGGATTTCCCAGTCGGAAAATTTTCACGCATTTACAGCACACTTGTAGGGCCACTGCCGGAAGTCAACATTCAGGCATGTGCTCCGTAATGGCGGAAAGACGTCACTGTTCTAGAGGCTATGAGTGTTGGAACAAACGAGTGGGCATGACCACTCATCTACCCAATCTTTCAGCATATGTGGGGGTATCTGGTCAAGCACCGGAGACTGATCAACGCGTAGCAGAAATAACTTAGCGCGTACGTTAGCCGGAATGAAGTTAGGGGATGTATCCGAGGGACGATGAGGGTAGAAAATCGCGACGCATGTTACCGTCTCGGTTAGGTTGCTGAGGACAAATGCATACTGAGCACGTAGTATCTCTGCTGTCTCACACTTACCACTATAGTGGTAGAGAGTCCTGAAGGTCTCATGAGATTTCTCAGCGATTTCCGCGATTTGTTCACGGGTTCCAGGTTGTAGGCTCAAGTCACTCGGATCCGCTTAAGGCTATTGTACCACACAAGTAAGCTCACGTTCTCTCCGACTCAACCAATGAGATTGAGGACAATTCAAGCCAATGAAATTGACTCGCAAATCAAGCCAATGAAGTAGTAGGTGAAAACTCATAAATGCTAGTCGTAAACCGTGAGTTTCTGAGCTGTCGTGTTCGGAAAAATTATTTTCCTGGAAAAAATCGTTTTAAGAGCTTCGTATCGGGTGCAAACGTTGAATCCATCGAAATATGCTTCATGAACTCATATGTCTTTGTTTAACTGACCATTAATTGAAGACCACCTCATCGTAATTGTCTTTCGAAAATCGTTATGGCTGCTGTTGTTGTGGTCGATTGCATGTGGCGATGTTAACACAAGAATGCTGGGGTTGTTCTCAATTATTTTTTTCCTGCTTGTCATCTGTTTATTTTATTTTCGATTGTTTATTTTTATTTGTAAGAGATGGATCATATTGCGACTTTCAAGGCGATGTCTGAAGATCGCGAATTCCGCACTTTCTCACAGTTTCAGGAGTGTCTTCAGAGGTACATGGACGAGGTGGGCGTTAGTTACGTTCATGGGACGAACCGTAGGTCGAAAACTACTTTGAAGTACGATAGGGTAAGTTGATATGGTTCCTGAAATCTGTGCAGAATCATTGTCGTTGTACGAAGTACAAAAGTCGTAGAAGTGTATGCAGGGTTGTGCGACGTGTCTAGTGGGTTACCTGTTGTTAGTCTTGACGCATCAGTTCTCATGACATGTTGTAGATCACCATTTCATGTGCTCCGACGAGATGCGTGTCTGGTTGTGAGCACTTTTGAGTTGGAGCACAACCACTCCCTCAGTCGTCTGCTGCATGAGTGCCATCCTACAAATCGTTGGCTCACCGTCAATGAATTGAACGAATGCAGGCGTCTGTTCCAGTACAATACACCAACTGCTTACATTGAACAGTACATAGCGGATGTTTACGGGGTGTTTATCACAACCACTGACGTTGGAAACATCCGCCGCGAGGTAAAGCCGACAATGTCAAGTGAGTTTGTTACTTAATACTGGACACGGAACGTTAGAAAACCTTGATAAGGTGCTGTCGGTGATTAGTGCGACAGGTGTGGTGCGCACTATGCGGGATAACGGCTATAGATGTATGCACATCTGCTTTGCCCAGCGAACGCAGATCGAACTCTTCCGACCTTTCTCGCATGTTGTGGATGTGGATGCCACCCACGGGATATACAGGCACAAGTATGTCATTATATATTTCACCATACTTTGGAAGTTGGAAGTCATATCAGATCCTCGTGACGGACGGTATGTGACACGGTCAACCCGTGATGCACGGGTACGTTCGTAATGAAAGTCATGTTTCACTACGCAGAAGTTTCGAAATTTTCGTGAAATGATGGGCGATCACACTGCAGTGAAAACATTTGTTATGGATTGGATGGCCACGCAACTTGGGGCAGCCCACGTGGTGTTCGGCTGCGACATCCTATTGTGCCACCTTCATGTACGTGATGCCGTACCTAAGTGTATCGCCCTCGGCTCTTTCTTTGGCCCTCGGCTCTTTCTTTGCAACTGCCCGACGGGGAGACCTCGTCTGACTCCCTATTTGTGGTCGAGTTATTTAGGGAATACTACACGGCAGTCTACAACGTCGCACCGCCGGCCTGCCACCCTATCCTTCAGCAGCAGAATTTCCGCCAACCACTCCTTACCGCAGAGTTTTCCGTGCCGGATGTTGAGGACATACTATTTAAGGTAACTTCATATAGCGCAATGGGTCCTGACAAGATCCATCCCAGAATTCTCAAAGAAGCAGCTGCCAGTCTGGCAGAACCTTTTTATAAGCTGTTTAAACAGACTCTCCAGACTGGCATTCTCCCTAGCGCATGGAAAGAGGCGACGGTCACGCCCATATTTAAGGCGGGTGACCGGCATGCTCCGGCTAGCTATCGGCCATCAGCCTTACTAGCATTCCGTGTAAGGTAATGAAGCGCTTATTAAAGCGTGCCATCCTCAATCACTTATTGTCAAACCGTCTTTTTTCTCCTACTCAGCATGGCTTCCATCCTAATCGGTCATGCATAACTAACATACTTGTTTTCATGGACAGTCTGACGGAGGCCAGAGACAATGGCCTTATCTCAGATGCCATTTTCGTCGACTTTGCCAAGGCTTTCGACCGTGTCCCGCACGGCCCCTGAAACACAAACTGGAAGCTTATGGCATTCAAGGAGAGATTCTTCGCTGGATTGTTTCTTTCCTTGACAACAGAACATTTAGAGTTATAACCGGATCAGACTTCTCATCTCCCTCTTTCATTTCTGTGGGAGTTCCTCAATGGTCAGTGCTAGGTCCTCTGTTATTTCTTATTTATATAAATGACCTTCCGGACAATATTTCCAGCAACGCCCTCCTATATGCAGATGACCTAAAAACCTAGAATGCCACTGATCCCAGTGCGCTACAGATTGATCTTGACGCGATTAAGCGTTGGTCGGACGATTGGAGTCTCCCAATAAATGACAGTAAGTGCGCACATATGTCACTCGGTGGAGATTCTGGCAACGCCTTCGTGATTCAGAGTGCACTCGGCACTGTAGATATCATGAAAATCGATCTGAAGAAAGATCTGGGCATCCGGCTGTTGTCTAACTTATCTTTTGCGCATCACCACGAGATGGCAGCGAGAAAAGGTTTGCTACTCTTTGGATGATTAAGCGCACTTTCCCCCGCATAGGTTTATATAAGGCCGCTCCTCGAGTATGCTCATCAGGTCGTTTATGGTTGGCGGCATCCGAAACGGATTAGCCTGTCACAGTGACCGAAGCCAAAGGCCGCCTGCGCTATAACCCACCCCCGCAAGTGGCTTGCGCTGCCCCACTTGCAGTTCCACTCACACACCA